>OW152830.1:190413-453485 GCA_933534255.1 Iphiclides podalirius | reverse complement strand
CACTGGTATAATTACTTATTTCATCACTTGTGACACCACTCTAACGATTTAATTTGTGATACCGATTAGGTAGCACTATGACGTATACTTCTTGTTGACAGTCAGAGAAAGATGAAGAAGACGACGAAGACCACACAATACTTCTTGGTGCTTCATTTATACCCCACAGAATGACACTTATTTTAGTATTGACAACAACCTCAAGGAATGACTTCCTTTAGTGTTGCCAACATATAAATGCATACTTTTTGCAAATTTTCTCTTCTACTGATATATTTTCATTTTTAAGCTATCGTATTCTTATTTATTCGTATTCGTATTCCTTGTTACATGTCCATTCGGACATCTAAGTTACCTACAATTATAAAATTTGTACATAATAGAGACACTTGAACTTTGTTCATCATATATTATGTTTATAATTGAATCCCCTTTCTCCGATTTGCGCCGTGTAATCTCAAATAATTCAGCGATCTGTTAAGCGTGAGGCCTCACTTAAAGATCGATCCGAATCACCCGCGTAATCCGGCGCTAACAACATTTCAAGCTCGCCTTGGCATATCTGCTCGGTAAATAAGCCGTAGATTAATTCTACGGGAATCCAATGCCCGTCTATTTTGTATGATGCCGTATATTGTAAGTAACGAGTTAATACTATCGTTTATACGGCGATGGGGTAGACTAGACACATACACGCATACACGCACGCACACACTCATGCGACCTGCCCATTCGTGCAACAGTGAACACTGTTGCGTGGCTCTACCATAGTTAGCGTTGCGTTGCGTTAACGTTATGATTGTGAGGGGAGTACTTTAAAAGGAAACAACCCGTCAACACAAATTACAAGAATTTGATATTTTTTTTTTATTAAAAAAAATATGGTCGTGGGTGTATAGCCCGCCTTATTTCCGCCAAGAATTTAAATCTGCATATGCTAATATGACAGTGATTACCTCTTTCATGTAAAATCGAACTAATTGGTGACTATCCAATTATGAATGATACCGTGCTTACGATAAAAGGGGGTAAATAGCACAGCGCCCAACACGGGCGTCGTATTTAGCGGAAGACACCTATGCCTACCGTCGAGTTTCACTATGGGACGGGAGAGCTGCGCGCGTGTACAATATTGTGTGGGTTTTTCCAGTGCCAGGGTGTGTTTATATATTTACTAGCTGACCCGGCAAACGTTGTTTTGCCGTATAAATTATTTTTAGGGTAAAAAAAAATGTTTGGGGTGGACCACCCTTAACATTTAGGGGTATGAAAAATAGATGTTTTCCGATTCTCCATCCTGGCCGATATGAATTTCACGAAAATCGGTCGAGCCGTTTCGGAGGAGTTCAATTACAAACACCGCGACACGAGAATTTTATATATTAGATATGTATGCATTTAAAAAACAAAAGTATGTTGTAATGTTTATCAGTTATCTTGAACCCATAGTACAAGCGTTGCTTAGTTTAGGACTAGAAAACGTGTTAAAATCTGTCCTGAAATATTTATTTTTTTATTAATCTTTAAACCTGAATTCTTAAATTGCGTATGCAACCAAATATACTAGCTAGTTATATAATATCTACGTAAGTTATTCCAAAAGATTTTAATACACGGTTAAAGTTAAGGGCCCAGCTTGGCGCCAAACGTTGTTCAGATATTCATGGGTGCAGATCAGCATCATGTAAAATTTATGCCCGTATTTACCACAAATGTAAAGGCCTCTCAGCTAAGCTTCTTTTTTATTTGTGGCGATTTAGAATGCTCTTATCAAAACGAATCTTTTTTCTTGCATTCTTTCAGGCTTTATTTATGTGAAAAAGAGGTGAACGGGCTGGCGGTTCAGCTGATGTTCAAATCAAATCAAATATCTTTATTCAACATAGGATAATTACATTCGCTTATTTATAGTCAAAATACTACCATAGTTCACTACTACTGGTACTATCATAGTACGTTTGCAACACCCTAAGGGTTGCAAATTCGTTGGCAGCTTTTAATAAAGTCGGCACCAGCTACCTCACTTAACAGAAGAAATACAAAAGTTTAATACTTCTACTTCACACCGTTCTTTTGTTAGGTCATGGTTATTAGACAGGTGCTACAGCAGCAAATCTTGTACTATGGGTGCTAGATAACTGATAAACATACTTACATACTTTTCTTTTGTAAATAAATACATATTATAGATATATAAACACCCAGACAACAGAAAAACGCTATATTCATCACAATATTTTGCCAGTAGTGGGGATCGAACCCACACCCTCTGGCGCAGAAGGCAGGTACACTACCCACTACGCCATTCGGATCGTCAAGTCAAGTCGAATTCTAAGCTCTTATTGAACGTCAAGAAACTGCAGTCGGCAAGAAACTGCAGTCGTATTATCTTATACTTTTTTTAAATTACATAAGTTTACAAGATTATTTACGTATAAAATCTGCAGGAGCCACGGGACTTGCAAGTGCAGAGCTAGAGTCAGCCTTCAATGTACATGTTTTAGTTCCGTTAATTAAGTATTTACTTCGTTAAATTTTAGGCTACAAATATTGACAATACCAGAGTAAAACAACCTTTAAGACGGCCTACCACAATAACTACATCCTTTATCTCCAGACAAAGTGCTTCTCTAATGTATGTAGTTTTCGATGTGGAGACCAGCCCCTAATGCATAGATATGTTTTTGCACAAATCGCAAGTTGTGGTGCTGTATCGAGGTAAAAATACTATAATATATATAATTGCAACCTAGCTTTGAATATTAAACTAGCTAGTCCGTAATGAAAATGTAAGAGATGTCCGTAAAATTATTATTACAAGGTAAAGAAATGAAAAATACAACATAAGTGTATTTATTTAATTTATATTAAAATTGTTACACATATTTTAATGTTCCTTTTTATCCGACGTAGAAAAGGTAGAAAAAAACTAGTTATGATACAAAATAACTCCTTACTCAGTGCGAGCATAATTAATTTATTGGGTGCCGTCATTTATTTAATGCCAATTTTGTCCTTGTTTGTTTCTGAAAGGAAAATGAGAATTCACACATTAGTTTATGTGGAGTAAAATATTACGTATGAATTAATGCGATATTGAATTGATACGTTTTGTATAGTAGCGAAAGCGTATAGAAACAAAATCCGATTGTTATGCACTAACAACGATTCTAGACCTTTTGTAAAGTATGGACAACATTTTTGGTAGATATTATCTTAATAATTTAAAAATAACAAAAAATCAGAGACAAAATTTTGTGGTATTCACTTCATTCTACCTTTCACTCGTTTGACCTTAATAAGATTTAGATGTGCTCATTCGATTTACCATTTCCGAGCGTGCAAACGAGCTGGCGGTACAACTGATTTTAAGTGATTGACATTTGCAACATCCCTAAGGTTGCAGATGCGTTGCCACTAATACACTGGGTCCCGGCTACAGACGCCAGAGGAAACACACAAAAATAACACTACCACTTTTGACCTTCTGTGAGTTCGTGGTACTTATCCGGACGGACCTGCCCATTCGTGGCACGGCGAAGACTGTTGCTTGGTCCTACCACCGTAATGTATTAATGAAATATAGCGAAATAATTAACCGTAGAGTGAAACTAACAAATTATCTCACAAAATTAATGGAAATGCTGCTACTTTCGCGTTGCGTTAGTGTTTACATACCGGAATCCATTTCTTCGGGGTCATTCCACGGCTGTGTGTTCGATGTCGTAAAAAGAACGAAGATTAAATTTGTACAGAAATATATGGCAGACGCCAAGAAAAACACTTTCCGCCATTCGTTTGGATCAGACTAAAATAGAAGAACAGTATTAAACGAGTTTGAAGTGTCTTATGAAAAGTTACAAGCTGAGGCAGTTAATTCAAATTGCATATTTTCTAATATCAAAATTATTTGCGTATATTTCTGAAATGAAATTAAAACTACTTGGAATAGAAAATATAAATTTGAACAATAAATAAAAGCATTTATTGGAATCAGTAAATTAAAAAAAAATCGTAACAATGTTTACTTATTTTCCAATGAAACTTAAGAAATATAATATGTTGCTATGATCACTATTTGAAGAAAAGGAGAATACATACCTCGTCCTGAATAATTATACCGCAAACCAGTGGTGCTATAAGAGATACGATGTTAGCGAAGAAGTTTGAGATGGCCATCAGCCATGAGCTGAAGTTTGGCGCTAAGTCGACTAGGATCAGCTGCAATGTAAAAAAGTACTCGATATAACTCCGTCTCTATACTTTAAAAGTAAAGTAACAGCCTATACATGTCCCACTGCTGAGCAAAGGCCTCCTCTATATAGAGGGTATCAGGGCATAGTCCACCACGCGGCCCCACTGCGGATTGGCGGACTTATCTCTCTCTCTCTATACTTTAATTGCAATAAATTCAATTCTCAGTGCACAAACTATTCAATTCAAGTGGACTATAATGTATTGTATACATATTTCATTGTCAAGTAATGATATAAAAAAATGAGGATCCGCTGAGTTTCTTTCGCTGGTTCGTCTCAGGTCAGTAGCTTTTCTGTTTCCTGCAGATAGTAGTATTTTATAATCACTAAGTGAGCGTAATGCTTCAAAGATATTTAATTTTCCCTCCAACATAGCACTTAAAACTTTAAAAAAAGAACAGCCAGATATATAAACGGAATTTATTTTAGTGACGCATCCGCCGAGTCCCAGAATCGAATCCCAGACCAAAAATTCGAGGGACTCCTGGGATTATTTACCGTTTTAATCAAAACCACTTCTTTTAGCCCTACAGATTAGCGGCACCCGGCACCGACGGGATCACGACGTTGGCGATAAGGCAACTGCCGAAAAGGGGGTTAGTGGCGCTGTGCCGCCTGTACAATGGTGTACTGCGCACGGCGCACTTCCCCTCTGAGTGGAAAACCGGCAAGACCATCGTCCTGCCGAAACCGGGCAAAGACCGACGACTTCCGGGGAGCTACCGACCGATCACGCTACCGCCGCACGTAGCTAAACTTTTTGAACGGTTGCTGCTGCGGAGAATAGTTCCCTGCATCGAGCTACGCAGGGAACAGTTCGGTTTCCGCAGTGGCCATTCCACCACGGCGCAGCTGGCCCGCCGTGGCTTGCGGCCCAGTACAACCGGGGCCGCATCTGTCTGGGAGTCCTTCTCCATATGGAGAGGCCTTCGACAGAGTGTGGCACGAGGGCCTGCTACATAAGCTGCTGGCTAAAACACCACCACCCACCGTGCACTCGTGCGGTTAGTAGCGTCATTTCTTCAGGACCGGAAGTTCGTCGTACACGTCGAGGGAGCCGACTCGGCGGTACGATGTATCAAAGCCGGTGTACCACAAGGCAGTTGTCTGTCGCCACACCTGTATGCGGTGTACACGGACGACATTCCCACCTTGGAGCAGAACGCCTCCGACTGGGATGAAGACGTACTGTTGTACGCGGACGATAGTGCGTTCTTCACGTCTTCTCACGTCGCGGCGATTGCGGCGAGGAAAATGCAGCGCCAACTGGACCTGTTGCCCCAGTGGCTGGATAAGTGGCGGATGTCTGTCAACTTCGACAAGACGTCCGCCATATATATCCGCCGCATTAAAAACCAACCCACGCTTGAGCTGCGAGGTCAGGCGATTACCAACCAGAACGTCATAAGGTACCTTGGATGCCGGATAGACCGCTCGCTGTGCATGGCTCCCCAGGTCGGACACGCCGTCCGACAAGCCAGGGCAGCTCGAGCCATGCTGTACCCTATCCTGGCATCCAGGTTACCCATCAAGACCAAACTCGACGTCTACAAGACGTACGTCCGTTCGCGCCTGACCTACGCCACTCCGGCGTGGTACGGTCTGGTTTCCGCCTCGCAGAAGCGCAGGCTCCAGGCGCAGCAGAACCTCGCCCTTCGAGTGATCGTGGGGGCCGGGCGCTACGTCAGGAATGACGTAATCGCCCGCGACTTAAGGATGGAGTCCATCAAGGAGTTTGTGGTCCAGCTGGCCCATCGCATGTACGACAGGGCCGACAACGGACCACACCCACATCTCCATAATCTTGCACCCCTCCACGCCCGTCCTCCTGACGGGCGCCCGCTCCCACGAGAGCTACTGCGGTCGGAGGCCACTGGGGAGCCGGACCCGACCGCACTTCCGCCGTTGAGAAGACGATGTCGTCCACGCGTTACACACCGCGTGTAACGCTGTACACCCGCCAGTGCCGCTACTGCGGTCAGAGAAAGGGATGGCCGTTGGCCATCCTCACCACCGACCAGCCTTTGCTGATCGAGACTACGCTCGAGTAATGGGGACATGGCCCCGAAACTTGTTCATGCAGGGCCCTTGGCCAGCTACAATACATCACCATACAGATTAGCGTATTATTATATCTGTTTTATTTTTTTCCTATTCAATGAAGAAATACACATACCAAGTACCCAGTGTAATGGCCGGCGTTGATTGCACCGGTCACCGTCAGCATTACCACTGCCGCTACCATATTCCCTTCTGGTGTATATGACAGCCCGATCAAGGCTAGTGCAGGGCCCCAAAAACCTACAAAACATATCGTTTACATTCAATGTTTGAAAACAGAACATCATTTTGAGGTTGTTATAAAGCACGCCACACGGAATAAATAATTTCGCCTAATAGGTAATTAGAATCATTGATTCAGTGGAGCCGTTGATAAGTTATTGTCTTCGGCGTCGGGGGTCATGGGTTCGATTCCCACACGGAACAAGTATTCGTGTGACCCACAGATAATAAGCGATCCGGATCCGAGTGTTTGTTTCCCAAGAAGGGTTGACGTCAGGTAAAAATATAGCCAAAACCGCTTACGTCATAATTCACATGCTGTACTTGGGTGGGATGAGGTTAGGAAGACGATGTGAGTAGAATTAATTATATCTGTCTACCTCGTGAATTGAAAGACGTGATTTTTTTCTCAAGCACTCTATGTTTAGGAATCGAAGTTTTCATGTCAAGAGTGAAGTGAAAAGTCGTGTAGAAGTTAAACAAGTTATATTTTTGTTCATAAAGATTTACGCAAGAAATTACGCTCTAATCTATAAATAATTTAATATGAAGACAGATTCAATAGGAAGTCTATTAAGTTGCCAAACTGTGGTAGAGCTGTGCCGCGGAAGTACCACCTCCTCACAGAAGACCGGTGTGAAGCATTTCAGACACTTTTGCATTTTTCCTGGTGAGTATGGTAACCAGAGTTCACGTTCTTATTGATTTGCAAAGGCGTTGCAAACCAATAACAAGCTTCTGAAGATATCTTTGTGCAGCAGTGATCACTTAACATCAGATGAATGGGCTGCTAGCTTCCTTAACTTTCAGACAAAAAGAACTGCACAGTAATAGTAATTATATATAGGAGTAGAAGCATGCAAGTGATTTATGTTCAAACCGTTTATTCACGGTTACAGCCCGGCATTTGTTCCACAAAATATCATAAAGCTGTTGTCTTTAAAAACCAGACACTTTTTTTAAAAATAACGACAAATTTATAAATGGCCAGAGACGTTCAAATGATTCAATGTTTTTTCATGTTGTATTTTTTTACTTTATACTCGTACAACGACAAGGTAATGATCATATTATAATCCTAACATAAATTATTTATATTTTGATTATATATTACTTAGACTATATTTGTCTTATAAGTACTTTCAAAAATAAAAAAAAATCATAGCCTTAACAAAGCATGTTGTTGCAAAAGATGTATAAATGCTGTTTATCTCAAGATTGTTTGTAATAGTTATACCTATTGTGTTGGTCAATTTTCTTGTGTTGGTGACGCTGAGCAATTTCCGCCTCACTAGGAAATCGGTCAATGCTCCCACAGGGAAACTTAACGAGTACATCGCCAGGTATGGGAGAGATGAAAGCACACCATTCTGTCAACATATAAACTTATTGAGTTTCTAATTAGTATGTTACAAACATAAGTCCATAGACATGTGTAGATAAATTCTCGCCAAATTTTTCCCCGTTGCTGGGACTCGAACCTGCAATCTCCGAATTACGCGGCCGTACTCTAGCCACTAAACTAAGCGGTCAAAATCCTCACTGCGCGAAAGTCGGCGTCTTATCTTTAATATTTAGGTACATTTGTGGAATATACGAGAAAAATAAATTTATCAGAACTTTGTAAGAACGATGGTACTATTAACTCCATCCGTCTATATAAAAACAGCATCCTATGTGAAACTTGCTCTTTAAAACAATAGTAACGGACTTTTAAATTAACAACTGTTTGTTTGTTTGCTTTATATTCCTCCATGAGATTTATCTTAACTTAGAATTTCATATCACATTGCATTATTAAGATTATTTTCACAAAAATATTGCTTACCTGTTTTAAATTCACATTCAAAACTTTCGCCATGTATGTTGGCATCTCCGTCATCAGGGTGAAGAATCCCCAGTTTTGTCCACAATGGCCCACCACCGCCGCCCAAAATGGGAGGCACGTTATGATCTTCATCAACGGAGTTCTATGTTTCTGTGAGAAGAAATAAAGGTGAATCGTTTCAGTAATAAATTAACTATCCCGCTCTCTTCGTGAGAAGTAAAAGCGGTGACTAGTGTACATTTAACAGAGGCAGGGCCACGCAACAGTTTCGGCTGTTGCACAAATGGGTAGGTCCATCCTGGTAGGTACCAGGGTCAGGTAGCAGGGTCCCCACATTAAAAGGTGGCAATGCATCTGCAATCGCACGGGCGTTGCAAATGTCCACGGGCGGCGGTTATTACTTAACATCAGGAGAACCAACAGCTCGCTTGCCACCTTTTCACATAAAAAAATATATAATATATAAGTGATTTGTGCAGAACAAACTTCTGATAACCGTTGGGGAAGAAAGGTTCTCGAGTGGCAGCCTCGTACTGGCCATCGCAGTGTAGGACGACCCCCCACTAGATGGAGTGACGACCTGTGCAAATGTGCGGGAAGTCGATTGATGCAGGTGGCTCAGGATCGTACTTCATGGCAGTCTATGGGGGAGGCCTATGTTCAGCAGTGGACTCAAACAGGCTGAAATGTTACAGGTGGAAATGAACAAAGATTTTATCTTAACTTGGTCATGATATATTTTGGAATAATTCACTTTACACTTAAAGTACTTTCTTTGTAAATAACAGTCTATTCTGGCTTGTTATTCGTAAGTATTTTCAAAAGTTTGAAGACGGATGAAAAAAAAATTTTTTTACATTATTAGATTTATTGCAAGAATATTTTTTAATTAATTTCTTTGCATATATCTATGGTAAATTGTATTAAATTATTCCGCGACTGATAATTTATTGCTTGGTACCTAAATGATGAGATTGCTAAGCTGAAAAAGTAACCGTAAATTGTATCGAATTAATTCCATGCTCGATGAAATTTATCTTTACGCGCAAATGGCTCCTACGGCGAAAGGTTGCTTATGCAAATTTTAAATCTTACAAATGTATTCCACTTCATCAAAAATCCCCTTTTCCAGTACAAGGATAAGGCTAATAAGGCATCTTTCGGCTTAAGGGGATTGTAATGGCTTATTTTGCCATTCCCCTCCGTGAATAATTCAGGTGGTAGACATTACACTTGCTAATAAGAGCACTCACTTCTTGATACGAGACGTCTTCGCGTATAACTCAACATTACATCAATTAATTCGAGAATTAGGTGTAGCGAACAATTTATGTAGGCTTAATGGACAACAGACTGTTCTCACAGAAGAGTAGATGGTAAAAATAATGTTTCAGAGAAAAGTTATATTTTTTATGTGATAAAGTGGCGAGCTGACGGTTCACTTGATGTCAAGTGATAACCGCCGCTCACGGACATTTGCAACACCCGTAGGGTTGCAGATGCATTGCCACCTTTTAAAAAGTGGGCCCTGGCTACCTCACTCACCAGACGAAACGCAGAAGTGTAACACACCTACTTCGCTCCGGTCTTCTATGAGGTCATAGTAATATCCCAGACGGACCTGCCCATTTCCGGTTTCCTTAGCAAAAGCGAACACTGTTGCTAAGGGAACAACCTTCCTATAATATTGATTGTCATTTTACTTGGGCATCCAAAGTATGATTGTGCATTGCAAAACTTTAAGATCATTGTCTATTTTTTTTATATTATTAGATTGGCCCCGGTTACGCTTCTATCCCCTTAGGCTGGTCTTATTCTTCCTTTTTTTGGTGGGGTTTTACTACCTAATATTTCGGATAAATGACGAAAAAAATCCTTTATTAAACCGGGCCCAGCAAAAGTTCTTACCGTACTAAGTTACATGACATGAATTTTTTTTATTTGACATTATATTTTTTTTGCCTATCGCAAAACCAAAATTTGTTATATCATTGGTGTCAATATATGCTCTCATGCAGATACGAGTATCTCTCAAGGCGAGATTCATATCGATAAGGTCCGATAAATCTGTGACGATAATTCGACGACTGATAATTCTTTCTGGTGGTGTTGTAAATGTTTAGATTGGTCTTTATAAAACATCTATCAAAGAAATTGTCTGAATCATCACCAAACAGTACTATAAAATATATATATATATATATACTAGCGACCCGCCCCGGCTTCGCACGGGTACATTGTATTAAACCTTCCTCTTGAATCACTGGTTCTAGTAAAAAAAACCCATCAAGATACATGGCGTAGTTTTAATGATCTAGATTTACATAGGGACAGATAGAAAGCGGGACGACTTTGTTTTGTACTATGTAGTGATAAGTATTAAAGGGCGCTATTGAATGGGTTTGTCTGGGCTTTTATATTGAAAATTTAGATAATATAATTATACATTTTCGGACATTCCGTTTCATGACAATTATCAAACTAATATGAAAGTAATAAGTAAGCAATAAATACTATTAATCCAAATGGAAATATTACAAATATAATAATTCAAATAGAAATTTATATGATTTTTAAAATAATTTACTTGATAGCCGATATGTTCAGGACACACCTTTTAAATGTAACATTAAAGATCACTATGGGTACTAGATAATTGATAAACATAACCTACTTTCCTTTTGTAAATAAATATATATAATGCGTATATAAATATCCAGACACTGGAAAAACACTATGTTCATCACACAATATTTTTCCAGGTGGAGACCGAACCCTCTGACGCAAGAGGCAGGGTCACTACCCACTACGCAAATCGAGTCGTATAAGCATTCTATAATAATAATAATAAAATATCTTTATTCACATAAGACGCGCAGGCTGCGCGTTCTTATGAAACGTCAAAATTTTACAAAGAAATTAACACGTTCGTAAGTTACCACCGGTTCGGAAAGCAATTTCTGTTGAGGAGAAACCGGCAAGAAACTCAACAGTTGCTCTTTTTTAAAAAATCAGTTTACCATATAATAGTACAGGTACAATAGTCTTGTTTTAGCCTACGTGATTCAATTTACATAATGATGGAATCGTGTCTTTAATATAGTTTCAGAAATGTTTTAGTCAAGTCTTACCTTTCGTTCCCCAACTCGTCCTAAAGATTTCTGGATATACGTTAATTCTTTTTTGATATCCTTTTGGATTGTTCAGGGGATGCAGAACCGAGCATTAAGTAAGCAACCGTCCACAAAGCTCCGAGTAAGCCGTTCACATAAAATATGGCCTTCCAGCCCCACGCTGCTGCTAAAAACCCTGACGCTATAAGTTGTATTGCAATACCAAGCTGGCCTCCTGTAAGACGCAACATGCAAAGAATAAACTATGAAATTTTGAACAGGATAAATACATTATCTTGTACTCTATTATTTAATATAATTGTGCTGTACTTTATGCAATTTTGCACATGATGAAATATTCTTAATATGGAAAATAGACTATCAATAATTTATTTAAATAACAATATGCAATGAAAGACTATCCCTACTGACTGGTGCTGTTATGAGATATCCTTATTGTAAACACTTTAAACACAACAACATTTTACAGCGTTCGTGATCACGGAACATACCTTAAACGCTGTAAAGGGTTCGAAACGTCGGAAATTAAAACTAAAAATAAACGCGATAACAAACAAAATAACGCGTAAACATAGTTTCATTTAGTAATGTGTAATCGCGTAAATACAATAAATTATTATTTCAAAACCAGATGTTTAAATTATATTGCGATCGATCGATCACAGAATCTGCAAGTTTCTTTTTTAAGAATTATACATTTGGTTTGCAATGAAAATGAAGCCATACTGGTATCAGTGAACAATTAGTGTTTGAAGGTAGATACCCAATTTTTACAAGTCAGTTTTACACGAGTAGATCACTGTCTTAGGAGGACTAAACAATTATTAGACCTTTACGCTCTTATTTCCGACTCTACTTGTTTGTTTGTCCGTTTGTAATGCTTACTGGATTTAAGGGAGTTTAAGAGAGGATTTTTAATTTGCACGGGTTAGTGCTTCGGTTCAAGTACAATGTTAGTGTTTTTCAGGCGGGAGTGAACAGACGTTTAGTGAGGCAGTGCAACAGACAAGAAACACCAATGTTCACCATCACTTCAAATAGTTATCTGCACTAGGTAGCGTATAAAAAATTAAACGGAACCATTTATTCAATTTAAACCACCAAACTAAATGATTGGGAACGTTTCTTCTTAGAATGTAGATCAAGTTCTTAGGATAATAAAAGTAAGAAACATAGGAAAATTGTGTAAGAGCATAACGACACTTTTACTTTGAACAAAAATATTAAAATACTTTTCATATTTTTTTCTGTTGTAAAAATAAACTTGCCAGCATATATGAATGTATTCAGGCGTCCTTTTTCCTCCAAAGGTATCCACTGGCTCACAAGATGGTGTGTCGACGGGAAAATGAATGATTGCGTCAACCCTTGGAGCACTCTGCAGGCGCATACGAACTGCCAGCCTCCCTGTAATAGTAAATCATGAGGTCCAAGATCCATAGAGACTTATTTGTACATAATAGGCGACACACTTTTGAATTGGATGCGTTTTCATTCTTTAAGACCTTGCCTTTACTTTAGGATAACATTTACATGTGTTGTAAAAACGTTTTATATACAACATAAATTTAACGTGCACAAACACCCAAATAGGTCACACGAATAGTTGTCTCGTGTGGGAATCGAACCCACAGCCCCTGACGCCTTTGCCATTATGCCATTGAGTCATCACTCTAACTTAAAGAACATCGACTTTTGAAATGTTGTATTTCCCTATTGTAAAATTGGTGCTTCGTTTGGTGTCACTTCCGTCGTTAGGTCTTCTGCACCGTTATTCGATCCATAAACTTCTACACTGCCAAAAGGTTAAGTACCAAAAAGGCTGTGCATTTATTCTGCTATAAGTGAAAGTTTTTTTACTAAACGAACAGAGGATTAATTAAACAGATGTTACTTACAAGGTACGCGCCAGTGGGTAGTAATAGAGATACCAAAGCATTCGCGGCTATCGCGATCGTTAAGAGACGCTTGCCGCCGAATCTCTTGGCTAGCTCGCCAGAAGGCAGCATAAGAACTATGTAACCCCAGAAGAATGAAGACAAAATCATAGATTGAACGTTGTAGCTCCAATCGAAGTGCTGTCGAAGGCAACAGACGTTGTAATAATTTAGGTTAAGAATTTGTTATTATTTTACTAATATTTCCTGATAAAAATTATTCAAATTGACATACTTATTTAAATTAAAGAAATGGGAAGGATATTTACAATTGATGAATCAGTAAATAGATAAATGTTTAATTCTTTTTTGAAATGTTATGTGCTTAAATGTTGGATAATGCGCCCAAACTTTCTAGCCAAGTAAGCTGCTTAGCTTACTTGGTTAGATCGTTTACTCGCTGTATCTCTCGGCATATATTATTACATTATCATAAATTTTAACATTTTTCTATCAATCAATTTATCTTTTAAAGTCCCGTTAGATTAGTATATTCCGTTATATTTCATCCTAAGCGCGGCAAGCACAAAATAAACTCTCTCACTCTATACGAGTTTTATGATTATCGTTGGTATTATTACATCGTAGAAGTTGAAGATTTTGACGTAAGTATTGTGGCAACACATTGTAATTTGATATTGTAGTCGAACGCCCCATGCGCCTTACATTGTGCAGCGCAGTACAGTCCATTGCGAGTAACTAGCAAACGCACGCTGTCATGTGAATATTTTGTACATTTTTAATAAATATTATATATAATAGTAGTGTAGTTTTATCTCATCTCCTCGTCACTATAGGGAGCCCCAACAACCACTAACACTATAGTATTATGGAGATAATGTTGAATACGTATCCCTAGTAACCAAATCTATCTGTAGATAGAATATTGAAACTGAATTAGTGTTACCGTAAGTAAAAGGTACAAAACCTTTTATTGTGCAATATAAATATAATCCAAATAAGAAATCACGTGCAATTTCGATGCATCAATTATTAGTTTAAACCATCGCAAATAAGGTTCAGTAATACGAGTGTTACCTCAAATTAACTGTACTTTCAAAAGAACATTCTCTCGTACACGTAATAGTGATTTTTAGAGGGTCAACGACACAAGATAATCCATTAAAGGAGTTCTGATTAGAGATTCTGATTAAGATTCTGCAGTTCCTGTATATAAAAACTATGATATACTTACGTCTTCTTTGGTAACATCTGTCATATCAACGATTGCCATACTCATATTTACCCTCATGCTGTAAACGAGAATTAGTGCAAAAAACAGTAGAATTGCTTGTGTGTGGCGAACTCCAAACCCGTCTGTAACAAATTCAAATAAATAATAGTAATAACAATAAATAGAACAATATATTTTTTCAATATAGAAGCATTACACTTCATAATCACACTTTTCATAATTTAAATTTATTAAAAATTAATTTCTAGTTTTTATTTTAATTTTTATTTATACTATTATTAATTGCATATTGTAAATGGGCATTGACAAAAAAGCATATTATAAATTATATTTCTGGTTCTTTTTTCTATTATAACTTAATGCAACCTTATTTGTACACAACTATTTATAGACTTTTGAAAAGGCGCTAGAATTCAGTTTTTTATATTTTTGTATGAAAAAAATTGTAATTAATATTGGACATTTTAAGATTACAGAACCACGCATGGTTAAAAAATAAAAAAAAACTGCACTAGATACGGACTGTCATTTTTTTATGTTATAAAGTGATAAGTGAGCTATGGCTTCACCCGATGTTAAGTGATAACCACCACCCATGGACATTTGCAATACTCGTAGGGTTTCAGACACGTCTCCTACTTTTAATAAAGTTACCTCACTAACGAGACGAAACGGAGATGTGTAACACTTTCACTTCTACTTCCACGCCGGTCTTTTGACAGGTCATTTTACTTCCCCAGACGGACCTGCCCATTCGTGCAACAGTACTGTCATTATCATTTAGTATTTCCAATACTCAATGGAACCGTAAATGAAGATTTCCACATCAGCGACTTAAACAATAGCAATTTATTAAAAGCAACATCTATATTTGTTAGTTTTAATATTTTCCCTAGTAGTTAAGTCTCTTTTCTTTTATTTTAAAGCCTGATTGTTCGTGAATTAGCAGAATCGAATGCGTGAGTGTATCACAGAGAACTTCTAGCCTTTCCAAAAGCAAGCTTTTTCGATGAAATTTTTGGATCTATTTTCATTGAACTTACTTGAAAACAGTTACGTCTGAAATCAGAAAAAGGCTGTGATAACTTACTTGGGCGAACATTTTGCGTATCGGCAACGACACCCATTTTCTCTTTCTATTCGCGTGTTTCGTCTGTCCAAATTTTGATCCCACTATCATTGGGACATGGACTGGGATCTTGTTCCCTTGACCATTTGTGTATAACTGAATTGAAAGTTGCGAAAGAAGAATACCACTGGATTTGCGTCATTGCCTATCATCTTACTATCTGATCTTCACAAAACTACTTGTCACCTGTTTATCTCAACAAGATTTACGGGATTTACGAATCCTAAGATGAGTAATGCAGTTTGTTTATAAACTACTGTTTAATGAGACAATTAAAAAGGTAGCAATGACTGGCTGCATAGCATGTCCGCTGTGTGTATAGCATTTATACTAACTCCGATCCAAAAGAGTTCATCCCGTTATACATTGTGGTGAATATATAAATTTTCCTGTGTTTTATTTATTATAATTTCTAGTAATATAACTATATTAGCAAGCCTCAGCAAGTTTCTCTCACTCTATTTTAAAAGAAAATTTATTAGATTTCATCATATGAGAAAAATAACTTGTTGAAACCGCTATATGTGCGTGAAATAATAAACAGTTGGGTGAAATTCGATTTAGTGATAGATACCTTAAATAGCTTGATAGATACCTGATTGTCTCTTACGAGCGGATGGTGCACACAAATATAAAAATATCACTGTGACTTTTAAGCCGTTAATCTTACCACTACATTTGCTATGAAATCACCAAAAACTTTTGACTGCCAAGATCTACTATGCAGTCAATCATTCAGTTTTACAACAAAAATGACACAGTTTTGTGTTTGACGAAAATGAAAACATGCTGAACAGACCAGAGTATTAAGAAAAACGAATCTTTATCCGTATATCGTTGGTGGAAGTTTTATTTTTTGTACAATGCCATATTTTTGTACCTTTTACATAAATAATCTTCCCTAAATTAAAAATATTACTGTTCATTAATTGCTCTAGATCTAAAATTAGTTACCTGGGTTATACTTTTGCTTCCAACATGTCACGTCCGGGTGGTTTACCTACACATGCTTAATCTTATCAGTTTAACTAATACTAGTGGCACGTGACAAAAATTGCACTTAAATCCAATCTATAAGCACATGCTTGTGATAAAACCAAAAAAAGATAAAGACTTCACACTGTCAAGATTAATATATCAATAATACTTTTTACCTAAACACAAATTATAGATGCACCCTGATGAGCAATCTTAACATCTTCATCTAAGTTCATTCAATATGAAAAATTCATATTTTACTTGAGATGTTATGTCAAGGAGTTAGTTCATAGCAAACATATATACACTATCAAATGTATTGAATTGAGATGAACGTGAAGATGTGGAATACCGCCGTTTAAAGAAGTCTCCAGTATGCGACAACACAGTACACTATCCCAAACATTATTTAACATTTGAAAATCAAAAATCTTCACAAGGGCTCACCGATTCCTTCCATGATCCATGAACCTATTGCAATTTTGGGGTTTATATAATGTAATCTAATAATTCGTAAATTTAAAATTAATAATAAAACACCTCTTAATGTCCCTTTGTTTAATTGATATTGTGCAGTTATTCATGTTGTTATTTGAATTTTCTTTATCATTGTAATATTTTATGGAGAATTATATAATAAAAACTAAGATATGCCAAGTCCACCAATCCGCAGTGGGGTCGTGTGGTGGACTATGCCGTAAGACCCTCTGTGTAGAGGAGGCCTTTGTCCAACAGTGGGACATATATTGGCTGTTACTTTACTTTTTCTTACTTTTTATATAATAAAATATTACGTGTATTATTCTTTTAGGTAAGTTTGCCCATGGAAACTTTCTCCAATTTTCATCCTTTGCGAGTGTCGACCTTTTTATTATTGTACAGTGAAATTGAACTTGTTTATTTGTATTTATTTATTTGTATTTTATAAGTTTTAATTAATGTCGATTCTTTTTTAATATTATTAATTTAATTTTAATTTATTTTTCTGTTTGAATTTTTGCTTGTAATTCTTTAATTTTTATTTTCTTTTTCATATTTTTACTGAAGTTATTTGCTCTTAAATATTTTTGCATTATTGTCTCGATTATTCTTGTATTTAGCTGAAACAATGCTGTGTCACCTAATAAGGTACATACATCAGAATTTTTTTTTTTTTTTGTAATCTTATTGTTTAAAACGTGAAATGCATGAACTGCTGGTGTCCTTTAAAATAAATAAATAAATAAACTTGTCTTAAAATAATTTGCAGTAAGTAACTGACTATTCTTTTAGTAAAATGCAGACTAATAATAAAGGATGATACTACAAAAATCTGTGAGTCAAATCTAACACAGTTTACTTACGCAATTATATCGTAATTTATGACTAAAATACATCTATATTAGGAATATTACATTAGAGATGAAAATGTTTTTAAAGTCGAATCGAATAATTTTAATCGTAAATCATTGAAAAAATTCAATTACTTGGTAATTGAAAAGCCTCCAAATGTTTATCCGATAAGTTGATAAAATTCTTTACAAGCAAGTAGCTGAATTATGTGACAGTAATTTATTGATTGGTTGATTGAGTGTCGTCTTATCACTATATGAAAAAGATCATTTCTTTATGGAAAAAAGGGGCAAACGAGCAGGAGGCACCTGATGGTAGGTGATCACCGCTGCCCATGGACACCTGCAACACCAGAAGGCTTACAAATGCGTTGCCGGCCTTTTAAGAAAGAGTATGCTCTCTTCTTGAAGGTTCCCAGTTCGCAACGGCTCGGAAAGACCGTAGCAGATACATAGGGAGCTCCTGAAAATTAACTTTTATAACTTAATTTCCATTATAAACTGAATGAATTGAAGTCGGTTTTTGGTTTTTTGTTAATATAAATAGTTGCTTTTAGTATCCGACAACTTAATTTGACAGTTGATTTCGGTAAATTAAAAATAGAGAAATGTATTTGAAGGTCAAATAAAGAAGGGAGCGGGTAACTTAAAATAATGTCAAAAGCCTTTTTTCAAACCAAGTTCTTGTATTTCCTTCAATAAAGGATGCGATTTTTTATTATGATATGCCGGCTATCTTGTCTTTCTTCCGATTTCTCACATCAAGTGTTCTTTTTATCACATTGATCTAGATATCTGAGAATGGGATATTGAAAACAACAATTGAATTGGAAAATTCCAATTCTCCAAGTTTTTTATGATTTAATGGTATTAAAATAAAATATACATTTCGTCAGATTTCATAAGATTCACAACCTAGCAATAAGTTATTAACTAGGGACTATCTTAAATTATATACTTTTTTTTTATTACGTCCTAGGCTTAACGGCGCGACCGGTGACAAGAGAGCTGGTTCTTTTCTCGCTCAAAGGTTAAGCATAACTGTTGAGGGGATTATAAAATAAAGTAGTTGTCATCCTACAAGGCGTTTCAATAACACAACATGGTGACAGCGGTGTGAAATAAATTCATATTTCGCGAATTTATTAAAGTATCGGTAATAGTAGTTGATAAAAGTGGATCAGGGATAACATTTGTAATGGAGCATGCAAGACCACCGCCGGAATTGTGCATGGATGGCAGCCCCGTCAGCCGGGCTGACGCTTGGAAGAGGTGGAAGCTACAATTTCAGTTATTTTTAAAGGCCTCGGGTGTACATAAAGAAGAGGCGTCAATACAAGCTAGCTTTAATCAACTTAATAGGCCCAGATGGATTTGATGTATTTCAAACATTCACGTTTGAAAAAGAGACATATCGTGATGACGTTGCGGTGTTGTTAAAAAAATTTGATAACTATTTTGGAGTGAAGCCGAATATCACATTAGCAAGGTACAATTTTTTTATGAGAAATCAAATTGAAGGGGAGTCCATAAATCAATACGTCACTGCGTTAAAACTGTTATCAAAAACTTGTATGTTTTCAACTTTAGAAGAAGAATTAATAAGAGATAGAATCGTGTGTGGCATAAGAAACAGCATCGTTCGAGATCGCTTATTGCGAACGGATGAATTGAGTTTAGAAAAGGCGATAAAAATTTGCCAAGCGGATGAAATTTCAACTGATAGTAGCCGTCAGTTAGAATTGCATGCTGTCGACTCGGAGCAAGCATCCATAGATGGTATTAAAGCGCACAGTCGAGAACGTGCTGTCGAAAACAAGCGATGGAACGCGAGCGGCGGTTTCACGACTCAAAGCGGCAGCGTCGCAAGCGCAGGCGCCAGCTGCGCTCGAGGCGGTCAGCGTAGGGGTGGCAACGTCAAGCGTTTCGAACGTCGAGCGCCTTGTAAATACTGTGGCAAGTATTGTGTACGGGGGAAATGTGCTGCGGCCGGTGTAAAGTGTTACATATGCGGTGGCTATAATCATTTTTGCAGAATGTGCAGTAGTCGATCGAAAAAAATTTATGACATAGATGTTCGTACTGAAAAATTCAAATAGTGATAGTGAATCCTTTTTTATATCTACAGTTTTCGACTCATCTTATGTTAATAAATCAGATGATTGGTATGAGACATTAACAGGTGAATGCGGTGTTGAAAAATTTAAACTTGATACGGGAGCGGATATCAATGTTCTATCCTATAAGAGATTTTTGTTGTTAGGATATGATGTTAATATATTAGATGTTACGAGTAATGTTAAGCTACAATCTTACAGCGGCAATATTATTCCAATAAAAGGAATATGTTATTTAAAGTGGTGGTACAAAAATAAGTTATTTGTATTGAAGTTTGCCATAGCTAGTATTAACTGTCAGAGTGTTTTAGGTAGAAATGCGTGTGTTAAATTAGGTTTGATTAAGCGTATGCATGATATAAATTTGTTAAATTATAATACTTATTTTCTGGCATTGGCTGTCTTCCTGGAATATATAGTATTGTGGTTAACAAGTCTGTGAACCCTGTAGTAAGTGCGCCACGTAAAATTCCCTTTAGTTTGCGTGACAAGTTACTTGACGAACTGAATAGAATGATGGATCTCGGTGTGATTAGGAAAGTTAACCATCCAACTTCATGGGTAAATGCATTAGTGATTGTAGCTAAAAAAAATGGTGGCATTAGATTATGTCTCGATCCCCGGCCACTAAATTGTGCAATACAACGGGCGCACTTTCAATTGCCAACTGTTAATGAGTTAGCTACAAAGCTATACGGCGCACAATATTTTTCTGTTTTAGACGCCAATTCTGGTTTTTGGGCAATTAAGATAGACAAAAAAAGTGCGGATTTGTGTACTTTTAGTACTCCGTTTGGGCGATACCAATTTTTAAGATTACCGTATGGTTTAAATTGTGCGGCTGAAGTCTTTCATTCGACACTTAAACAATTGTTAGAAGATTTAGAGGGAGTAGATGTTTTTGATTTGTGTGGAGGAAGTAATTTATTTAGGACATGTTTTCAATAAACACGGTATGAAACCGGATGACTGTAAAGTAGAGGCTATAAAAAATATGCCTACGCCGAATAATAAAAAGGCGTTAGAGAGGTTTTTGGGTGCTACGAATTACTTATCAAAGTTTATTCCAAATTATTCAAATCATACAGTTCATCTTACTCAATTGCTTAAAAAAGAATCTTCGTGGTATTGGGATGATACTCACGATAGAGCATTGCAAAGATTAAAAGAACTAGTTAGCAGTGCCCCAGTGTTGGCACTATTTGACGTTACGCGGCCGGTTGTTGTCTCTGTAGATGCCAGCAGCGTCGCGCTTGGTGCCGTGCTCATGCAAGACGGTCGTCCGGTCGAATATGCTTCGCGAACGCTCACTGATACACAGACTAGGTATGCTCAAATAGAAAAAGAGCTGCTTGCTATTGTATATGCATGTGAAAAATTTCACCAATACATATTTGGAAAAAAATCTGTAGTTATAGAAACGGACCACAAACCATTAGAGAGTATTTTCAAAAAAGCTTTGGTTTCCAACCCAGTACGTTTGCAGCGAATGTTACTGCGCTTACAAGGTTATGATTTAATTATTAAGTATGTTCCAGGAAAGTTAATGTTTATTGCTGACACTTTATCACGTGCGCCCCTTCCCGAGTGCTATGAAAATGAATTAGATGATAAATTAATATATGAAGTAAATCTTATGATCGAACATATTCCCATGTCTGCTAATAAATATAATTTAGTGCGAAATGAAACTAAAAAAGATAAAGAATTGAGCCAACTTTGTGAATATATTTTAAAAGGATGGCCGGAGCGTAAAGTTGATGTATGTGATAACATTAAACCTTATTGGTCGTTGAGAGATGAATTAGTTGTTGTGGACGGTATTTTGTTTAAAAATAAATTGATATTGATTCCTTATTCTCTAAGGTTAAAAATGTTAAGTATAATTCATGATGGTCATTTTGGAATAGAACGTTGTAAGCGACGTGCCCGTGAGGTTTTATTCTGGCCTGGAATTACTAAAGATATTGAGAATTACATTAAGAGATGTAGGGTATGTCAAGAAAACTCAAACGCTCAAAGTAGAGAACCTTTAATACCTATACAGATTCCGCGATTACCGTGGAATAAAGTGGGTACTGATATATTTGAATATAGAAAAAAATATTATTTAATTTTGGTCGATTATTACTCTGGATTCATAGAAGTCAGTGATTTGAAAAATATCTCTTCAATCTCGGTCATAACAGCATTAAAAGAGAATTTTGGTAGGTATGGTATTCCAGAAACTTTAATTAGTGATAACGGGACGCAGTTTTCTAGTGGTGATTTCAAAAAATTTGCTCTTGAATGGGGATTTAAACATGTCACGTCATCTCCTAATTTTCCTCAATCTAACGGAAAGAGTGAGCGAGCGGTACAAACAGTAAAAAAAAAATGTTAATTAAGTCTATTAATAGTAATACTGATTTTTACTTAAATTTACTAACTTATAGAAATACACCACGTGATAATAATTTGAGTTCTCCGGCACAATTGTTAATGGGGAGAAGACTAAACTGTAGATTACCAATTCATCCTAAATTATTAAAACCGAAGACAGTTAGTACAAGTGAATATGAATATTTAGAAAATAAACAGTTAAAAAGTAAAATGTATTATGATAAACATTGTAAAAAGTTACCGGAATTAGATTTAGGAGATAATGTATTAATTCAACATAATAGCCATCAAAGTAGGGGTCGAGTTATATCCAAAGCGTCAACACCACGTTCTTACGTAGTTCAAAATGAAGTAGGCAGGACTTACCGCCGTAATCGCCGGCATTTAAAAAAATCTCAAAGCGAAATTAAACATGATATAGAACCTTGTGTTCTTCAGGATCCTATTTCAAATGCCCTCAATAATTCTAACAACTGTTATTCAAATAAGAAAGGTCGAGAAAAGAATGATAAACCTATTTCTCCTCCCTTGACCAGAAAAAGAGCAAAATTAATGCAAAAATAATATTAATTGTACTTTATTTCATTTTTTTTTTGTTTCATCATTTTTATGTTGTATTTTTTTATCTTATTTTCAGGGAAAGGGTGTATCTGTAATAGATTATAAGTTATTTTGTTTTTTGAATTTTGTTATTGTCACTTACTTTTTGTTTTTATGGGGAAGATGTTGAGGGTATTGTAAAATAAAGTAGTTGTCATCCTACAAGGCGTTTCAATAACACAACAATAACTATTCAGCGAGGAAATGCAGCTAGCGTTCTTCACACCATGCTTAGGTTTATTAGATAATATGTAATTTTAGATAGTTTTAATCATATATCATGTAAATATTAGATAATTCTTCCGCTTCATATGGGAAGACTGTTTACCAATAAGGATATGCTCCTCCCTAACACTACTGGACTTGCGACTAGATCAAACTAATAACGTTCAGAATAAACGTTCAAATTTCAGTGAAATGACTCTTGCTCTGCACTGGTAAGTCCCTTGGCAGCTGCTCTCGACTAATATCGGACAACCCTTACCCTTCATGAACGAAAAACTCTATGGCCAGCAAAGACGAAGTCGTGTTGGGTGATGTAACAGTATAATGTGAAAAAGAAATAGTATATATATACAACCGATCCAGTCATGAATGCGGTCAGTATAGATAACACGGCACGTGCAGCGGGCGATGGCAGCACTGTTGTGCTGACCTGGATATTTGGAAACTTGATAGAGCCTAGTTTATTTTTTGCGGAAAAGAGGCAAGAGCCCGTTTGCCCCATTTTCCGGATGGAAAGAGAGTGCTCAACTGATGGAAAGGCTCTGACTGACCTGATCACCACCACTCATGAACATCTGCATAGTTAATGGTGACGTTTACTGAGCTCTAAAATTAAGTTGTGAATTTAGATCAAAAGTTCGTGTTATTTATGTTGACGTTGTTCGTGTTCTCTGTTCTCTTGCTGTACTCTATTTACCAACTTAATGAAAATCTTAATACCCTCAACGTGCACTTTTGCGTTCTGCGTACGCGAACATATTCATTGCTCCAGTCGAATGATCAAGAGAAAGTGTCAATTTTAGTGTGAAATAAATACATCTAGCTCGATGCAAAATTTCTCTACAGTTCGAACTCGGCTTCTAAAAAGACGCAAAGAGAGCGTTCTCAACGCCTTAAGCTAGATTACTGATAGATACTTTAAGATGCCAAATGAGCACATGGTCCACCTAAGTTAAGTGAATGGACCACCACCAATGGACATCTACAGCTCCTGCGGGTGGTTACAATTATTTAAAGAACTGGGCCTTGCTTGCACGTGTACTAGATGATACGCGAAACAATAGCTCGCAGTGGCACTTCCTCGGACGAGCCCGTCTTTCACGTCAGAGCAGAACCTGCTGCTTGAACCTTGACTGAGTCCATCAGTTTATCTAAATATAAGTAAGCTTGGGTGTTTTTTATACTAAAATGTGTCTAAACAGTATGTACAAATTTAAAACGGTTTCAGTTGAGTATATACAGATGGATTTAGGTACAGGTTAAAATGGGCAAAAATATAAGATGGACCCAAAAAAAAAAACTCCTTTGAAAATAATTATATTCTCAGTTATTTGCTTCCGAAAAAAAGGAATTCATACTTCAAATGTCGTAATCTCGAGTTTTTAAACGCTTTAGCTTCGTGGACCATTACGTGGTATTATTTCAGGAAGTTACCCCTATAAATAATGTTAATGTGTAAAGTTTCACAATTTGAATATTTTTTTTATTTTCATAAATTTGTTTTAAGCCTCCTAATAGGAGTGATTTAGTCTCGCTGAGCTTTTTCATAAATTTACTACAAAGTTACGTTTCTTTTAATATTGACCGATGATACTGATTTTATTTCACAAGTTTTTTTTTCCCTTTTCCAAAGAGAGACTTTTAATATTTCTTCGTTAGTTTTCTTCATAATTAGGCTCTGGAGAAAAAAGAAAACAGTAAGAAAGATATACACCACCGACTTCAAAAAAGGTGGTGGTTCTCAATTGAAAAAAAAAAATAGAGTCAAATTCGAATTCGACTGTATTTTTTGTGTTTTGTTACCCCAGAACTTTGTACTGAATGAACCAATTTCGTTGATTCCTTTTGTTAGTTTGAAAGCTGGTGCTTCCCACGTGGTCCCATGTTAATTTCATCGGTATTGGATATTGGGCTCCGGAGATAGTTTTTTTTTTTTTTTTTTTTTTTTTAAAGTGCGAAAGCCTACACATGTCGCACTGCTGGGAAAAGGCCTCCTCTATACCTGAGGGTATCAGGGAATACCGCCACCCGCGGCCCCACTGCGGATTGGCGGACTTCACATATCTTCGAAAATTTTTTTTGGCTCCGTTATTATTTCGAAAAACTATGCGAGGTTTTCACGATGTTTTCCACTTTACCGCGGAGCACGTGATAAGTCAGCACTTAAAGTTAAAAACTTCATTGGTGCCGGCACCGGGGATCGAACTCAGGTTGCCCGAGTATATTGAATTAAAGGCGAATGCCCGGACACTGAGCTATCACGGTAAAAAGGAAACTCCTGAAAATCAATTGTAAAATTAATGCGGAGCGAGATATTTCAAGTCGGTTTCGTTAATCGTTAATAAAAAAATAGACTTGTAGCTAGTCTTAATACACTGCGATTTCTCACCTCCAGGAAATGCACCAGTGGGATTATTGAAGTGGATAGACATGATTGGCATATGAATCGTATTGCATACTGCTTTATTTCAATTTTGCTTTATACCTTTAGGCATCATTTCAAACTGCGAATCTTTGAGTCATTTGTGTAGTTTTCAATAATTTCCTTATATGTTTTTGTGTGAAAGAGATTTTTTAGCAGTGGTCATGTGTAAATGATGATGAAGTTTTTTTTGTGTTTGAGCGTCTGTAACACCTCAGACGCTCATGTGCAGTCTAAATTCCTTAACATCAGGTGAACCGCCCGTTCACTTTTTTTCACATAAAAATTCGAAACGTTAATAAATTCACACTGCCCCTCACTCCTTTTGATATAAAAAAAGCAACTTTGACAAAAATTCCTTGCCGCGGTAATTACCAGAGGTGTTCTATTTATTTTCCTTTACAGGTTAACATTTAAATTATTTTAATGATAATTAAAAAATTGTCTGAGCTATTTTATTTACAAATTCTTATAAAAAGAATTAAATATGAATTAATTAGTTACGTTTTTAGTGAGAATTAATTACGCTGATCCACTACGTTTAAGGCATAAGTATCAAGGTAGTTATCATAAAGAGACTAGTTTTATACGGTTGAAAAGAAAATGTGCAAATTTTCGGGAAGTTGATGGATGCAGGTGGCTTAAAATACTCCGTGACAGTCTATAGAGGAGGCCTATGTTTTGCAGTGGACTCAAACAGGCTGAAACGATGACTATGAAAAGAAAATTGAGACGAGCTTAATAAGCATTATTATTAGTAAATGGTACAAGTTAAAAATGAGACAATATTTTAATGAACTGTACGATTTGCACAAGCAAAACAAGACTAATCTTTGTCCTCAATACATTGCTCTACATATACGGAAAAATTTTATCGGCTTAGATTGCTTTGACAATTTTTAGGAACGAAGTCCCTTATCTCACGTAAGGAGCACACTGTCGCATGAGAGTTAGATGTAAAAAGTGTACGAGTAACATGCTTAATGTTTTTTTTTTTTTTTTGGAAAATTTTTTGCTATAAAGTCTATATATTTGCTCAAGCGGAAGTCTATGTATAGGACTTTTATACAGGTTATTTTATATACAGGTTGGGATGCCATTATTTGTAAGGTCCGGTGAGTGAGGTAGCCGGGGCCCATTTTTTAAAGGATTGGTAAAGATATCTAGAAACCCCCGGGTGTTGCAGATGTCCATGGGCGGTGAATTCTTAACATCAGATGAACCGCCTGCTTGCTTGACAACATTACACATAAAAAAACTACCCATTCGCACAATACAGGAGACTTATTTGTAGCAACAAAAATATTTCGAAGATATGTGAAGTCTGCCACCTCGAACTCACAGAAGACCGGCGAGAAGTGTAAGTGTTATTCTTCTGCATTTTTCTGGTGAGTGAGGTAACCGGGGCCCACTTTCTTAAAAGGTGGCAACACATCTGCAACCCTACGGGTATTGCAAATGTCCTTGGGCGACTGTTATCACTTAAATTTAGGTAAACCGCCAGCTCTTTGCCATATTCTCAAATAAAAAAATGCGCCGAAACCTTTTAAACAGAGATTAAAGGTAATCTCAGCAGAATAAGCTCAGCAGTGGGGCACGAATGCAGCAATGGGTTACTTTACTTTTTGTCTTTATCGATCATGCTCATCATTTACTTCTGGTTACCTCATAGTGTTTTTGTCTTGTTGAGTCGGTCCATTCAGCCCTTTCTGCAATCACAGGCATCCCAAAAAGAAAGAATTTTTTTTTTGAAAAATACAATGAAAAAATATCTTGCTTCATAAATATTCAATGGCAAGAAACAAAACAGCATTTGTAAACAATAACTTTTAACTTTATACTAACCTTCAACTTACTTCAAGGGTAAGAAGTCGTATGCGTGGTTCTCCAATAGATATTAAAATGAAGGCGAATAATCCTCATCATCATTAATCAAACTTATAAAGCATTCTATGTCAATCAGCAAATATAATTGTGTTATACACTTATGTCACAAGTAATAACATGAACGAAGACTGGAATAATAGTTGAACTATTATTTTATAAACAATTTGCACGTATGTCAATTCATAGTTAGATTAATTTTAGTGTTTAAAAAAATGTACAAAGTAATAGAAAAGATGTCATGTATATAAGTAACATATATATATATATATATATATATATATATATATATATATATATAAGCAACACCTAAGCTGCTGCGCCGTTTCTTTTTTAAAATTGGAATTCATATAAACTTTATTTAGTTCATACTTTTATAACCGAATTCTGATACATTGCTATGCAATCTTTTACAGATGCTTAATCGAACCATTGTCTAAAGAAATGTTATTAGGTATAAATAGTTATAAAGAATTTTCTTATTAATTTCGGAAATCGGTTATGCTTTAAACTGTGTGCTAACTATTTTGGGATAGTACTTGTGCGAAATTTCCATATCCATACTAATATAATTAAAAAAAATTATAAATGCGAAAGAAACTTGTTTGTCTGTCTCGCTTTCACGCCAAAACTGTTTAACCGATTTAAATGAAATTTGATACACAGATAGTCTAAGGCCTGAGAAAGGACAACAAAATTCTTTTTTTATTTGAACAAAATTCTTTTTTTATTTAAACATTAACTTGTTATTCTTGTATATTTTTTGTTGATAGCGGCAAACATAATATTTAAAATGGTGACTGAATCATTAAATTTAATGAAGAATTCTGGAAGTCATGGTGTTCCGATAACAAAAAGGCAAAAATGCCTCCGAGAGAGCATTTTTGCATTTTTTTACAAAGAGAGTATAAATATACAACACAATAAAAAAGAGGTTCGACTTAATTGACACATACTCTGGGCAAAAGCAAGATGACAATAAAAAAAATAAAAATTCAATTATATAATAATAATTTATCCCTGCATCTATAAAAAGCATTTCAACCTTAAGCTTTTCGTTAGCGTTAATATACAAAGATAGTATCGTTCTCCCTACATGTGTCACTAAGATCCAATTTCAAAATTGAATTTTGTTGACGACATTCAGAAATTTCTCATGCAAATGGTCCGAAAGCTTACCCTCGTGAGATTGCGCTCACATTTTTGAATCATTAATAAGCAGGACTATCGACGGAGCGAATAAATTTTCGATTCGCGTAAATATTATAGAAGAACCCTTCGTTTTTTATATATTGGTTTCGGTAGCCAATCCGTGATAGCTCAGTGTACGAGCGTTAGCTTTTAATTCAGTAAACTCGAGCCCTGGCACGAAGGAAATTGTTATTTTTGAGTGCTGACTTATCACGTGCTCAGCGCTGAAGGGGTCTACGCGTTTTTTTTTTCACGGTCGCTGACACTTAACGTGGATCTTGGCAGACGTCTCAGGCAACAATTGAATATTTAGTTCGTTATGGCTCACAGATTTTCATTGCAACAATAGCAGATACCGTGCCCTCGGATGGACTTACCGTCCGGTGTAATAAGCCAAATATTTTTTTAATTTTTTAAATATTTTTAAATATACACCGTTTATATGCTGGAAGTTATTTTATTGACCAACAGTCACCTATTTAAGAAACAAGATGGAGGGGCCACGGGATGTTTTATCGACATATACGGCCCCAAAAACTGATTACTTAAGTAATATTTCAATTACCAGTTTTCATCATGACAGTCTCTGTATAGTAATACTAGCGACCCGCCCCGGCTTCGCACGAGTGCAATGTATTATACATATAAACCTGCCTCTAGAATCACTCTATTTAGTAAAAAAAACCGCATCAAGATCCGTTGCGTAGTTTTAAAGATCTAAGTATACAGAGGGACAGACAGATAGCGGGACGATTTTGTTTTATACTATGTAGTGATGCACAGCAAAGAGACGTTTACATTTCAAGTGACATTTTACCACAGTCACTCACTTGTTTTGCCTTCCCGGAACCCCTCCACTAACACTTAAACTTTATGGTATAGTATTAAACTTCATATTGACTTTTAAGTACTATTACTACAAGTGTTGTTTTTAGACCTTTTCAGGCAATTTTTTAAATTTTTCTCTCCGCAGGAACCATCTCCCTACTTCAAGGAATATTGTAAACAAAGAATTAGCAAAATCGGTCCCGCCGATCACGCGTGATAGCGTGACGAAGGAAAATAGGGATTCATTTTTATATATATAGATAACGGTATGGCACTGAAACATATTTTAAAGTATAACGCTAAAATTCAGTATTCGTCGCTAACTTTCAATTAAAGAAATTGTCAATAGATGGAATTGTAACTTATTGTTTATAAGGAGTTTTAAAAAGTTTTTTTAATGACTGCATTAAGTTTATTCTATTTGTTTATTTTTCGTCCACTACGACCAAAAAGACACTTGAGATATATAGTATAAATTATGTATATCTAATCCCAAACTTATCAAAGGTCTACAATAGATACTACTCTATTCGGCATTATCTGGCCCAAAAGAAAAGTTGACTATCTTCGAAAACACTCAGGCCATTGATTTTTTTGAAATCTTTCTGTACACTACTCGTAATCTTCTCTGTACCACCCCAAGGTTGACTGGGATACAATGCCTTTGGAATGAGTGACTTTGCACTATATGTGCATAAAGATTTAACAAATAAAATTTCAAAGTTAAAGTAAAAGATATCACAATATGTGACACTTGATTTTATTAAAATATAACAAAATAAAATACACTAAACATGCTAAACAAAATAAAATTAAAATATGCTTCTGGGCTCAATGAAAAACAACTATTTAAATAACGTGAATTGTATGAATATTTTTTTTTTGAAATGGGACAGAATGGTCATTTTTGTTAATACTCTCCTCTATTTTGTACAAAATTCTATTTCATTCCCAGGAAAAAGGTGAAAGATATATAAAATTATAATTTTTTTTTCGTTCGCAGAGTAGTACCAATTGTACTTTTGCATTTTCGCAGGGAAAACTTTTAACAGATTTTTGAAGGTTTTATATCCTCCGTTAATTAAGGAAGAGCTCCTGTTTCGGGAAGTTTGAAGGAATAATGGAAAATTTTCATTTGTTTCGTCCATTTTCGCGTGGCACCGCGTTAAAAGAGGCTTGTACGTGTGGCGAGAGGGATTTATGCCGTAAAAAGCAAGGGATATTTAAAATGCACAATGTGAAAACGAAATTAAAGTCAAAAGGTAACTGTAAAAAAAACGTTAGTCTTTACACGGGCGTTAGCACTAACGCCTTTAAAATAGAGGGGGGGGCAAAGAACTGATTATTTATTTGTCGTGGAATTCATTGAGGCTCGAACCTTAACATGCGGCTACGTTGATGCAGTAAACCAGGTACTTTTGAGGAATTATAAGTGCCGAGGACTTTCTCATATATTTATTCTCATATCAGAAAATGCCTTGGAAGATATTTAAAATTGACAAATGAACAGGCAGAAGTGACTGCAACCTATTGCAAGGTTCATTTATTAGAAAAAAGTAAACATTCATATTACATCGATTCGTAATTAGTGATGAAGATTGATATTCTATATTTGATAGTATCGTTCTATCGATTCTCATTTATATTGTGGCGGCACTGTTTCGAAATGTCACGTTATGAGGTGGCGATTTTAAGTTGATTCATTACATCCGTATAGCTCGAAGTGAGAGGTTGTTTTTTTTTTAAATATAAATTTTTAACGGTGGTAGGGCCACGCAGCAGCCTCGGCTGTTGCACGAATGGGCAGGCCGGTCCGGGTAAGTACCACGACCTCACAGAAGACCAGCGTAAAGTGGAAATATGACAAATACTTTCGCGTTTCGTCTGGTGAGTGAGGTAGCCGGAGCCCAATTTCCAAAAAGGTTGTCAACGCATCTGTAACCCTCGGGTGTAGCAGATGTCCATGGGCGGCGGTATTCACTTACCATCAGGTGAACCGTCTGCTCGTTTGGCAACTTTCCACATTAAAAAAAATTCTGGCATAAAGAACTATCTCCTTTACCACGGACCAATAGCATCTGACGGTTTGCAGATGCGTTAAACATCAATAAAGTAGACCCCAGTTACCTCATTCACCAGATGAAAAGCAAAAATAAATATAAGTTCATTTATTTCTGTAAATAAATATAAGGCCGGTCTCCTGCGATTCCAGGGGATTCCCTCGAACGAGTATGCGACTCGTGAAACACGACTATCACAGTACACTTACAATCTGAATTGATAAACGATCAAAGATTAAAATAGGTAACCTTACTTTTTTTGTAGAAAATAAGAAAGAAAATTTTCTCGCCGCTGTCGGAATCGAACCAACGTCTTCGGGATTAGCGCCCTTACGCTCTAGCCACCGAGCTAAACGGCTGATTGCCACGCTGACGAAATTCTCGACACCCTTTATCCACATAGTCATTATGCCTTTACATCCATTGTTATAATTGTGACCTTGCTTAAATAATAAGCCGGATTGATATGAAAATTTCATCGCCTCAAAATTAGCCGTGATTGGGCAGTGACCGCGCGTTGGCATTTAAGTCAATATAGGTACTCGACCCGAGTTCAAATCTAAGTTGCAATTTAAAGTGCTGACTTATCACGCGCTCGGCGGCGAAAGTAAACACCGTGAGGAAACCTGTATATTTTCAAAGTAATATCAAAAATTATTTCGAATGATGTAAAATTCGCGTTACATTATTAACTGTTCGCCCTTTTTTTACTTTACTTTATCAAATTAACTTTACTTTTTTCAAATTATAATAATCAAAGCAATTTTCATCACACACACACACACATCCTATGACTTAATATACTCACGTATGGTACTTTTAACTATACTAAGTAGATAAGTAATTTTAATTAAAGCCATCGCTGTCTAACATATCAACCGTCTACATCTACAAATACATAAATAAAAATATCTGCATACACTTTGGAATTGAGAAATATTTTAACAGTAGGTATTATTTCAGTATCAGTAGGAATTTAGGTATTATTTTTATAATTATATTAAAACTATTTTTGCTGTCAGTTTAGTATTAGTAACAGAATGATTTTTATAATTATACTCTGTTCGGCACAGCTAGCCTGTGCCATTATAAAATCAAATTAAATTTCTAAAATAAAGTTATTACATCTACCAGTGAAAGTCCCGTCAAAATCATTCCAGCCGTTTCAGAGATTAACCGGAACAAACAGACACTCGATTTTATTTATCGCTCTAGATTATATTTTTACAATTACAACAGTCAAATTATCTACCTATGCCTAACATAATGAAAATACCAGTTGGCGATTCACCTTTAATGAAAATTAGTTTTCTTTGTCACTTGTCCTCTGAGGTAAATAAAGTAACTGTTTTAGAATTTATACAGTTGGACGTAAAACGATGTCAGGCGACTTGTTCATCTTCCTATTTCATACTTAATACTATCCCCTCTCTTCAATTTGCGGCCCGTAAAATCCAATAATTCTGTGCTCTATTAAGCGAAAGGCCTAACATAAACATCGAATCGAATCACCCGCGTAATCCGATGCTAACAAGATTTCAGCCTTACCTCGGCATATCCGCTCAGTAAACAAGCTGTACAATAATTTGCCTGTGAAGATCATTAATAAGTTACATAAATATAATAAGCAACAAATTAGTGCTATTCTATAAACTTAACTGGGTATACTAATATTCGGTTCCATTAACATAGTCCTTTCAGAGGCCTTTTTACTTAAGTAAACTTACATTCATACGTAAGAAGTTTAGAAAATTTGGAAACGTTTTGGTAAGTGCCTGACGAACTAGTTGGTTTTCGAAAAGAACTTATATACTTAAATTCTCTTACATAAAATGGCATACAGGCGCATACGAAATACCGATTGATAAAAGGTATCTTATTGATCTGGTAAACATTTGCAGTTTTACAAATTTGCTACAATTAGAGCTGTAGGCGTTTCTGTTCGCACGGCGTCAACGCACGTGGCAGGTAAGGGGGCGTGGTCTTATCGGAAAAGTAGTAGGTCAACGTATTATTTACCATAAAGAGTATAACTCTAAGCCCCATTATGGGTAATTTACCGGAAGAACGGCTCACGTCAACTTATCTGTTTCAGCGAAATTACGTGAATAATGTTCATTCTAAACTGACAGTAAGATGTGCTAAAAACGCAAAGCGTTAATTTATTATTTATTTTTTTTGTTAAACCAACAATTCACGTATAAATCGCTAGCAATTTACGGAGAGATATTTTCAGACAACGAAAATGTTTCTTAGGATCATTTGTTGTTCACCCAACATGCGGTTTTCACCTTACATCAGGTGAACCGCCAACTCGTTTGCCACTTTATCACATAAAAAAATCTACTATTTGTTTGGAATCCTCAATCAATTCAATTATCTAATGGAATCTTCAATAAATACTTTAGGAACACTGAAGACGTGCTATCTATAAAACCGCGTCTATGTCCGCGAGGTTTATCTTGTCTGGAAAATTGCTCAGTTGGTCAGGAGATATATGTAGTCCGCCAATACACAGTGAGGTTCCGTAGTGGATTATGCCCTAAAAGCCTCTGTATAGTACTGGTCTTTGCCCAGAAATGGAGAATAGAGAGAGAATTATATAGGCTGTTACCTAACTTTTAACTTTTACAAATCATTTTTAAACTAATTTTTATCGATGCGTGCTAAATAATGACTTTATGAAACCTACATAATCATTGAGTAATTGGGTTTTTCAAATTAACGTACCTTAATCCCAATGATAACCATGATATCGAGCTACATCCTCAGTCTTGTTTCATATTAATGACACAAATCTTGAGAAGAAACGCCCTACCCAATTACCCTGGGGTCGTGTCACTTGAACGATGCGATCAAACGATAACAAGACCTACAATCGACCGACATGATGTCTATCATAGAGCTGAGGCACTGCGCTACTGAGAAGTTGAAGTTTCAAATTGGACCATTAACTGACATCTACGTTTCTTTTTATCTGAAACAGTGGCAAACGAGCTGGCGGTTCGCCTGTAGGGTTGCAGATGCGTTGACACCTTTTAATAAAGTGGGCCCCGGCTACCTCATTCACCAGACCAAACGCAAGTGTAACACTTCTACTTCACGCTGGTCTTCTGTGCGGTCGTGGTACTAACCCGGACGGGCCTCCCCATTCGTGCAACAGCGAACACTGATGCGTAGCCCTACCACAGTAAAAACGTCTTGACGTAAGTGCGATGTCCATTACTGCAGACGTCTGGGTGTCAGATTGCGATGATTAACGCTTCTATAAAAGCGATCAAAAAGGAGCAAGTATGAGCATATAATTAAGCATCGTTTATGATTCAGAAGTAACGATTCAACAGTAACCAGCATCTCGTCAATGACAATTATAATAAGATATAACGTTAACCGAAAAATGTAAAAAAGAGCAAACATTTTTCATTAAATTTATTTTACTGCCGTCGTTTTGATCTTAACATAACTTTAGATTGTTTGAAAAGCCCTCGTTATGTTGATGGGTAAAATTTTGTAAATGAATAACGTTGTAATTACTGTGAATATGGTTACTCGTTCACATTAATGTGAACATTCACTGTAGTACATATACTTATAGCAGCAGGCTTAGTGCCACGGGTCAAGTCTGTCGGTTGATCAGGTACGAAACATATTTGCAATATTAAAAACTAAATTAGTAAATAGTAAATATAGTAGAATATGGTTCTAGTGGTTCTAGTAGAATGTATAGTAAGTGTGTGGTATAATAAATATAGTAAATATAGTAAAACTAGTAAAATATGGTTTCAAATTTAATCCATCGCTATCTAAAATAATAAAATATTGATTTATATGTAAGCAAGACGCATTAAAAAAGGCTTTTTGTAAGTTTACTTAAAATATCTTTTACTTTCTGCTAAGATATTTCCAAAACTTTAATAATCTTCATGAATACGTCAGTCTCGCGTAAACAATTTCACTTGATCTTGTATCGTTTATCGAATATTAGCGACTCGCCCCGGCTTCGCATAGTTGCAATTTATTATACATATAAACCTTCCTCTTGAATCACTCTATCTATTAAAAAAAAAACCGCATCAAGATTCGTTGCGTAGTTTTAAAGATCTAAGCTCTAAGAGACAGACAGACAGCGGGACGACTTGGTTTTATACTATGTTTGTTTGTTTTATGTGATGTTTTTTTATGGAGCGGTATTTTTATCGTTCTCCTTCCACTGCCTTAAATTTACGAGTACGAACATGTTACGTGCACCGCCCCTCACTTGTCGTAAACTGCACGGAATGTACTACTTCACACTGAGCTTATTTGTCGCCAAGGAGAGTCAAGTGGTTTGCAAGATATGTATGTATCATATCCTAAATTAAAATTGAAGTATAGTGAAAAATCTCTTTCACAATTATGTATTGTTTCGAACAGTAAGTTTTGAACAAATAAGCTAGGTCGAATTTGGCCCTTTAGCCATTTTTATTTACTCGTTATTTTTAAATTAAAGTCAATTTATCGTGATTTCGTTTATTGGCGGTACGACTCCAAAGTTATCTTAAAATAGTATCTTCCAAAAGATTTTTAGAAAAGGGAAGAATAAGTCTGCTAAGCAAACTTTATAATTGGGAATATTAGGCAATATCACATAAAATGAACCATTGAATTTTATGTGTTTCATTACACAACACGAGAAAGCTCTTTCGGAAAAAACCTTAAGTCGAATTTCCGGTTTATTTATATCCGGTTTATTTAGACGTAAGTGGATGAAATGAAATTTGAAAATCTCAAAGTATCATTAAAGGAAAATAGACTTCAGTAAATAATTACTGATAAAATCATTTCACATAAAATGTTTCACGACATTCTGGACAATGCTTGAACTCTATCAACATATAGTGTTCCGTCTTTTCTAGGCGCAGAAACTATGTCCATTATTATAATACTATTATGATCAAGAGGTTGATGTCTTACTGGTAAATGTCAATGATCCGTATTGACAGTTTGGAATGGTGTATGTGACTTTATTTTAAGCAAGCTTTTAGCGCGCGGCTCTGCTCGAATTTAGTACATTTTATATCGTGCTTAAAAGTATGCTTATAGCCTTCTTCAATAAATGGGCTACCTAAAAGTGCAAGAATTTTTCAAATCGGACCAGTAGTCCTTGAGATTAGCGCGTTCAAACTAACAAACTCTTCAGATTTATAATGTTATAGTATAGATATCCCTTATTTTGGTCCGTCCCATCACTACTAAAATACTTTCTAGTACGGTTCAGGTCGATATCGGCCTGCCGCTTTGCCTGGTTCTTGGCCCATTTCCTGTTAACAAGATCCAGGGGCGAATCGAACCTAAGGAAGTTGGATTCAAGGCCATTGTAACAGTACAAAAAATGTACACATTATGTCTTCGTAATGTTTTAGCATTTTAATCTATCCAGTGTTGGTAGACGACCTGCCACACACTGGCGGAAAAACCGTTGGCAGCGCATTTCGACCCGCCGCCGCACCAGATGATGGTTTTAAGCGTGTTAGATAAAATAAAACAAAAAATGATAAAGACGTGACACTGACAAAGTTAATACATCAACGTTACTACTAACATATATAAAAATTGTGTTTAGACATTCTAGTCTTGACACTGATAAGATTAATACATCAATGTTTCTCTTTACACAAATGAAAATTAAAGATACAGTGCAAATACCAGTATTATATTTCCATTCATGTTTTTATATGAATTTAAATACATTTTACATTTTTTTTAAATATCTGTTTTACGGATCCAACCTACCTTTTTTCGATGTGACACCTATGACCGAATCATATCCTATCACAATCCGAATGGTATTCGAATATTAAGTTTAAAAAAGAACTTTGGATTAGATATATGTATTTTAAAGTCAGTACATCTTGAACACCTGAACGACGAGCTTTCGAAAAAGGTGTTCAAGATGTAATGACTGGAGTGGCTAGCTGATATATTGGAACTGTTATTGTCACTTCATTAATTTTCGCGGCTTACGTCTGAAATCGGTCCTCTGTGAGATGTGGTATTTCTTCGATCGAGCCACTTATTTGATTCATTGGCATAAACTGCCGCTTGGCATCACTGTATATTGGTATTGCTGTCGACCCTGTTTTCTTATGAAGTTTAACGCCTCTCACTACTTAGCTTCAATAAATATAAGATAAAGATTGACATTCCCAAGCGCCTTTTTCGATTATTCTATTCGTCCCAAATATGGAATATTTTGTATATTTCATACGTATCTATGTAATCAGGTGTGCTTCACATACAAGCCCGTACTCAGAGATAACGGAATTTTAATAATCTGTATTTACTCGGGTCTGCAGATCTACGCACGTACCAACATATTTGTATTAGCATATGTTCCTCGTAGTTCTGGTTGAATTTATGTTGAAGTACATTGGAATCATACTCTTACCACATTTTATTTTGTTAATATACTGATCATAATTCTCTGATAACAACCTGCACCGAAGTAATAAAGTATGAATTATTTTATGTAACAATTCGAATTTCCAAAACATTTTTAAGATTGTCTAATCCCATTACCTTATCAGCACTAATTCAAAAACAATGCATCGTACTAAAACATTAAAGAACACTAAAATAATTTAATTACAAAAACTCGACCAAGTGCGAGTCGGACTCACGAACGAATGTTCCGAGCCTTTATACCTCGTATGTAATTGTATTTGTATGAGCGCCCATACAACTCGGAAGACTTAATTGGCATCAACTATGTATGTTTGGGGACACCCTTTAATTTTCAATAATTTTTATTTTTTTGAATTTTTCTTTTATATATCTTGAAAGCCCTGCCTGGGCCTGATCTGATTACAGATATTTTCAATGCGCTTGTCTTCAGCTTCCGGATGCCTCGAAAGAGGCCATAGTTAGCGAGGTTTGCAAGCCGAATAAACAACACAACCAAGCCACGAGCAATCATCCCATCAGCCTCCTATATGCCGGGGAGGAAGCTTTACTATAGCGTAATTCTCAACAAGCTCAAAGACCGTGTGTACTCTGACTTTTATGTGCTTACATTAAGTGATTTATGCGAGTAAATAAATTAAAAAATATTAAATTCCTTTATTACGATAATCTTCGATACAATTTGTTGCCAAGTTCTCCCGGTATGTTGTCATAGACGTTTGTAATGAGAGTAGTTTCAACAGTGGTAGGCCACTCAACAGCCTTCGATGTTGCACTAATGGGCAGTTCTTTTAAGGAAAGTACCAGGGAGGTAACCGGGACCCACTTCATTAGCAGGTGGCAACACATCTGGAACTCTACGAGTGTTGCAAAGGTCTATAGGCGTGGTTATCACTTTGCATTAGGTGAATCACCATCTCGCTTATCACCTTCGCAATATGTGTATATTAAAATGAATATTAATCTAATATTGCCTAAGGAATGCCATCTAGTAGTTATATGATTTCACGTAGATTTCACCCGTGGTATCTTTGTATGTTTTATGTTTTTGAAAGAAAAACCAGAGAGCAAATACTGATTCTTTGTTGTTCCTATCTAATAATAATTACTGGACAGATTGAAGCCCTACTGTGTGTATAAATTATATAAAACAATTTCAAAGACAACATTGATATAGTTCATAATTAAATACAAAGTTAATTAAGAAAAGAAGTAAAGTAGGCAGAGTCATGGATAAAAATAAGAAGAAAATGCTGGTAGTAATCAAATATTTGGTTATGATAAGTGTAGGTCGTTTATATAGATGCCTTGAAGAAGTGCGCATATCATTGCAACGTCAAAGATAATTAGCGTAGTTGCCTTCAAACGATCCAGTGATTGTGTAATGAAGACGAATGATAAGGAAAATGGTGCAAAATCTGACGTAGATGTCAACAAAATAGAAGATGGCTTAAAAGGTAATATTTAAATGTTACGTAAGTTAGAATTTTGGCAGCACAGAAGGCGTAGCTTTAAAAAAAAAAGAATTTAGGCTTCTTAATCATAAATTGTTTCTTGTTTATGTGTTACTACGGAACAGTGTTAATTTTTACCGTGTACGCTTTCATAGAACGATAAAATTTTTATTATTCTATAAAAGGGCTATGCAGCAGCGTTTGGGCAGGCTATTTTGGTGTAACACAAACAGCTTTGCGAAGTCAAAGTAGATACTTCAGCTTCAGTTACTTCAGCGTCTCGTTTGTGGAATGAGGTAGCTGAGGTTCACACTCTTAAATCGATCTGCTCGATAGCTTCATAACGACTTAAAAGAAAATATCTAAAAGTGGCTTATAATCACTTGACATTAGATAAACCATGTGCTTTCTTATCATCTTTCATAAAATTTTTATAATTTTAATGGAACTTCATTGAAATTGTTTCCAGTTATTTAAAAATATATGATGCTTAATTAACTTTAAATTTAGATAATTCTAACCATAATCAACTCCTATAATTGTGGCAATATTGAGATTCAGTAGTCACCAAACAGTAATATAAAACTTTAAAGAAGGTCTGAAACATTATTATATAACATACGTTTCGTTAACTCAGCTATGATTCCTTACTTTTAAATTATTTTTTTTCTTTCTTCGTTAAATAAATCTTTTTTCATCAGGTAATGTCTCTTATGATTTAAAAATAAAACGTATTGTTCTTATCGTAATGTTCATGGATAGTAAGTTCAATAAACACAGGTAAGCAATATACTACAGCACTGCAGCGTGTGGGTTTGATTTCCATCCGAAACAGTTACTTTTATAGCATACACATAGCCATTTCTGAGTACCTTACTACCCTATTTAAATCAGCTTTTGTAAGAGGTTAAATAAACCAGCCAAGTCCGACTCGTGCACGAAATGTCCCGTACAATCTATAAAAAAGACCAAAAAAATCATGTCTGTTGTATGGGAGCCCTTAAAGATTTTTATTCTGTTTAGTTTTTGTTGTTATAGCGGTACCAGAAATACTTCATATGTGAAATTTTCAACTGTCTAACTATCACGACTCATGAGATACAGCCTAGTGATAGATGGACAGATAGAGAGCGAAGTCTCTTATAGAATCCCATTTTACCCTTTGGGTACGAAAACCTAAAAAGTAATCATTACATTGTTATGTTAAGAATTAAAAACATAAAAAAGAAAGAACGGAAACTCCATCTACCATTTCTGCTTCAGGACTTTTTCTCTTTATATAAAAAACGTTAACTTGCAGGTTGGGGTTATAGGCATGAGCAATGCTTAATCCTGTTCTGTTGCTTAACGGTGGCGTATAGCATGAGAGCTTGCATGGGAGTATCATTGGTGGCAATGACAATAAACAATTATAACGAATCCCGCGGGAACTAAATATAACGGCACTCATTTCCCTGGCAATGAATCTAAAACAGAATTTGATGATTACGAAGTGGATGGATTTTTCAATGCCCTTTTATTCACGAATCCGGTAATCCATGTTTTATACTCAGCTTGTTGACATTTTCGATTTTAGTGTAAATTTTAAGGTATTACATTTAACAGAGTAATGATTCATTAAATATCCTGAACTAGATTCTAATACATTAACACATTAATATTCAATAGCCAAAAAATTTTCGACAGCCTTAGTTAACAGTAACTTCATTATCAAAGTGTGTTCAGAAAAATGATACCAAAATGTTTCATTAATCACTTCCTCCTTTTCTTCAAATACCATTAAGATTTTACTCAATCTGAATATGATAATAATTTTTGAAACACGTTGGCGATACTTCAAATTATCAAATACTATTACAATTACGTTGAACTAATAATACGTTGAATCAAATAACTTGTTCACGTTCCAAGACATAATTTTAAGCTGCATTTTCAAAATGTGGAATTGAGAAAGTAAAAAATTTACAAGAGACATGATACATTATTCATTTCAGTATAGTTAAAAGATTATCAGCACAATAGCCCCTTACTACCCATGGACGTTAATTATCTCCTTCGTTAGTAGCATAAAGCTTAAAATGAGTTACAGACTACATTAAAGTAAAATCGGATTACTTCCCTCATATTCCTGACCCCGCAGTACCCAAAGTTCAAATGGAGCAAGAAGACACAGGACGCAATACTCGCGTCTTTCTTTTGGGGTTACATGTTGCTGCAAATCCCTGCCGGTCAGCTTGCGCACCGCTTCGGCTCACGCTACCTCTTGTCGGCGGCGCTTTTTACAAACTGCGTCATTTCATTCTCGCTGCCTTGGGCTGCGTATTACGTAAGCAACTTATAATTAACGTTTTAAAGTGAAAAAAGAAAACTTAAAAATTAATCCGTGTACTAAATGTATATTCCGTTCATGATATTTTTAAATAATTAAATAGAACAGACCTTAAATTGAAATAAATTGATTATTTAAGAGATAAACATCCAAATTAACGAAAAATTTAACACACTGAGGAACTCTAACCTGCTTCTTGGGTAACGCGCCTAGACGCTCTAATCTCTTGATCTAAGCGAAAATTCATTCATTAAACTCATATATAAATTTACTCTTCAGTGCAGATTTGCGCTAAAAATATTAAAAATAATCCTAAGTTATATTAAAACCACTGTTTAAATAAATCCTACTGCTTCCAGTAAAATGCTCATAAACATTAATTTTCCTAGGGTGGTTGGATATGCGTGCTTGTCTTCAGAATGGGCCAAGGGTTAAGCCAGGCGTGTATTATTCCAGGCATGCACACTTTTCTCGGTAAATGGACACCCTTGAGCGAAAGAGGCCGGTTGAGTGCTTGGGCGTATGGAGGTAAGTAATATGGCATCGACTCAGAATTCTTCTTGATGCACAGTAAAGGATTTTACGTTAGCACTCCATCATCCATTTTTTTTCCAAGTACATTTCATAAAATATTTATATTCACTCTGCAAGGAGGTGATGAAATTCCTTAGTTTAAAATTCTGCCTCTGGTGAAAAAGTAAATATAATTAATGGTTTCTGATGAGGGAACACCTTTGTGGTAATTTTTTACAAATGCCTGTACTTATGTAAAAAAAAACAAGATTTAATTCATAGTTTCTGCTTACTGTCCACCTAGATATGACATAATGAAATGGGGAGTTCATGTAGAAAAACCAGCAAATAAGTCGGCACTGCCGGCACGGCGGCTAAATTAGTTTTATTACTATTTAATCATTTATCTGTAGATGTATCAACATATATAATAAAATTTTTAACACTTATAAACAACTTATTGCAAACAAATTAAAATATTTTGTAAAACTTACACTTATGGAAAGGGTCTATTATAATATCGAAGAATACATTGAGGACAGGGGTGTGTGGAAATGACTCTTGCTGTACACTTGAAAGCTGCTTATTGCAGTTATTTCACAGTTGATTCTATTAATCAAGACTTCTTTGGAGGACTATCTATAGGTCTCAGGTCTATATTAGTGAACACAATATTAATAAAGTCAATATTGGGTAAAGATATTTTGACTTTGCCTTTGTTTAAACAACAGTTAAAACAGAACGTGAATGATTTTTGGGTTTTAACTTTTTCAGGGCAAGCGCTAGGCCCAGTCCTTGGTCTTCCTTTGACAGGCTTCATTGCTTCATCACCAATAGGATGGCCTGGAGTTTTTCGCTTTTATGGCATACTCGCCGGTCTCATTGGCTGCCTGATCTGGTGGAAGACAGTCGACTCACCGGCAAAACACCCAAAGATATCCACCATCGAAAGGCAATACATAGAGAATGACATAGGTTCCACAGACGATACCAAGGTGATTTTTTCTTCTAATAAAACGAAAAAAAAAAAAAAAATAGTTCCCCAAAATATCAGTTCATCAGTAATGATTGCACATCACATATCAAAATCAGCCTTTAAACATAATAGTGGATGACGCTTTGCTTATACTTATCCTTTACACTTTATCGAGTCGTCAAAACTAAGAAAAAACAAAGTAAAATAGCTCAATTTTAATAAAATATAACTGTTGGAAAAATCCAATTTGATTTAATTTTCAGAAACCAAGGCAAGTACCATGGGTAAAGATACTGACACATAGAGGGATGTACGCAATAATAATAGCGCATATCGGCCAATCGTGGGGTCAGTTAACCCTTTACTCGGAAGTTCCTGCATTTATGGATAAAGTCATGGGTGTTAACCTGAAAGCGGTAAATGAAGTATTAATTATTATTAGATTACTTACACATAATATAGACCGATTAATTACATTAATAGACGACTCCATGGCGAAGTTGTCAAGGTATTGGCTTCGGCGTCAGGGGTCGTAGGTTCGATCCCCATACGGGACAACTATTTGTGACCCACAGATAGTTGTTCCGCATCTGGATGTTTGTCCGGTTGAAATTTATGTTTGTAAAACGTCCTTACAACACAAGATAATGTTATCCTAAAGCAAGGGCAATGTTTTAAAAAACATCAAAAAAATAGGATATTAAATATAGGGCAATAGGATGTATACTCAGTGTTTCATTATTATTCATAGAAAATGTTAGCATTCCTTTCTTTTATTAAATTTGTCCATGCTGTAGAAGAACGTCATCCTATGTTGTAAGGAAGTTTTACAAACACAATTTTCACGTGGACTAACAGCTAGATCCGAAACATTTACCTGTGGGTCTAACCCACTGTGTCACAGAAATAGTTGTCTCTTGTAGGAATTAAAAGCAAACATCACTACACTTTTATCATAAACCTATGAAAAAGAAGATATAGATACGTATAATGTTGCATTTATAAACATGCATGTTTCAATGTTAACAGAATGGCTTGCTCACCGCTCTTCCATTTCTGACGATGTGGTTTACAAATTTCTTCTTCAGCTGGGCCGCTGACATGCTTATCGTGAAAAAAATTCTCAACGTCACCCAACGAGGAAACTGGCGCATACCGTTGGTAAGATTACATAAATCGATTGGTCAGTTAACTATTTTTAAGAGATGTTAGAATTTGCTTTGTCTATTATGTTATACTTAAAGAAGTTATTAAAACAAAGGCTCATGACAAGCAATTCGTAAATTGAGGATACTTCGAAGTGGACAATATTTGTTTCTTGCTTACTTTATTTCATTCTTATCATCTGCCGCATCAAGATTTTTTGCGTAGTTTTAAAGATCTAAGCATACAAAAGGTCAGACAGATAACAGGACAACTGTTTTAGACTATGTAGAGATGAGACACTCTTGGAAATCATCATGAAACAATCATCATCATCATGAAAACTTCAGGATTTCATAATACATCAATCATCATCATGAAACCTTCAGGATTTCACTAATAGACTGTAGGCTCACCCTATTTTAAAGTTTGTAACTGTCATACTTTTCTTTTAGGTTGCATTCCAGCGGCAATTGGTCTGATTGCTCTTGCATATGTTCCCAAGAATTTGATCGTTGTGGAGACAATTTTAGTGATTATTTGTTCGTTTAAGGTTGCAACGCATGTTTCAGTCTATGTGAGTACATTAGCAACACTACTGTGATATTATTGTTACCTTTAAATAATAAGCAAAAACCATTTGTTTAGAATAACATTGTCCTCGAAATTCTGATTTAAATTTAAGTTAACACTTCAGGTTAATTTAATGATTAGATAGGGAAATCTAATTGTTTAATGGTACTAACTATACCTAAATACGTCAGAAGGCGTAATATTCAAGTACAGACCAGTAATAAACAAATTGATTTACAGGTAAACCACATTGATATATCACCTAACTTTTCTGGTACAATGATGAGCATCAGCAACTTCTCTTCAAATCTGTTTGGCTCTCTCGCTCCAATCGTCGCTGGATTCATTCTTACTGATGTTGTAAGTAGTAATATTTGTTGTTATCAAATAGATATCAGGTCCTCTATCTTCAGGTCTAAACAGTCCTCTTTTATTGATCTTTTGCCTGATACTTGCTACTGTATTTAATTTGACTATTAATCAACATTGAACTTCTGTGGATAAGGTTTCTTGATAAAAAAAATCGCATTTGGTAATTCGCCAGTCAGTGTCAACTTTAGCCAACCGAGCTAAATGGCCGATATCCTCTTGGCGGGAAAATCTCGACCTCCATCAACTTTTCTTCTTCATTCCTCTGTTATTTTTACATACTGTCTAACATTTGTATATAGTGTACAAGGTTAAGCTCTTGTCCTCAGACACCAACCACGTTATATCCTCAGTGAAAATTACCTCCGTAACAAATGCTGCAATGGCTTTATTAAGTTCAGCAGAGATTAGTCACTGAGAAATATCCCTTTTGTTATTTTAAATAAAAAAATATCGTTTTAAATGTTAATCAATCTTATTGAGGCAGCATAACGGCATTTTATTTTAATAGTCAAAAAGTAAAACATTACAGAATATTATCTTGATATTATCTTAATCCTTGCTTTCATTGCAGCAATAGGAATTAAAATGTTATATAAACCTGCAAATGCAAGCCTTTTGTTGGTAAATAATGTGTGTTGCTATATATTTATATATTTATCAGCATTTGTTGATAAATATATAGAACTTCCACCTTATTAACATTGATTACAGAGAACTAAGTGTGGTTCTTCGATCCCTTACCCATAAAAGTCAATTAATCGTTGTAACAAGTGAAAAGATACTACAAGTATGTATTGTTTTTTTTTTTTCAGACTAGTGAATATTTATGGAGGAAGGTATTCTTTGTTTCCGCTGGCTTCTATTTCTTTACTAACATTCTTTATGTAATACTCGGGACTGCAGAGAGGGCCGAATGGAACGACTCCCAACAAGACGAAGACGTTCCGAGGGATCCAGAAAGTAAACCTATGATCGAAAAAGACAAAAGCTAGTTTTGTATGTAACAAAGATTATTTTACAGTAACAATAAACATTTATTAGTATAGTATCTATATATTTCTCTCCGCGAACAACACAACTTCTACAAATGCCAATATCATAAATGATAAAATAATAAACATATTTTTGTGGAAACTGGTGCTTGTGCTAAGTTATGTGAAGTGATATAATTGAAGCAGAAACAACGGTGGTAAGGTGCAACAATATTGCACGAATGGACAGGTCCGTCCGGGTTAGTACTACGACCTCACAGAAGACCGCCGTAAAGTAGAAATGTTACACTTCTGCGTTTCGTCTGGTGAGTGAGGTAGCCGGGCCCACATTATTAAGAGGTGGCAACGCATCTGCAACCCTACAAGTGTTGCAAATGTCCATGGGCAGGCGGTTATCACTTAACGACAGGTGAACCGCCAGCTCGTTTGCCACTTCCTCACATAAAAAAAAGAATCAGAACTATTTCTGTTATATTATATCAACTATATTAAAATAATATTTAAGCGGAAACAGAAAAAGAAACCTAAATATTATGAAAAATACTTCCTTTTCATTAAATTGTTCTTTAACCCTAGAAGCCCAATCTAGGTCATTTTTACCTATACACAAACAAATATCTGCTTTATCTTTTGCACACTACTTTCGATCGTCGTGATTGATCGAACCAACTTAGTACCCGCCAAGAGGCCACAGGAGACGGTGGTGTAGTATTGGTAAATCCCTTCATATTGGAGTTACCGGACTGGTGTAGGTCAATTTGACCTATGTTTAGGCTTTGTGCAACTTTTACTTTTATTTTAAGTTTTAAAAGAGAGTTATTTCAAGAGTATTAACGTTGTATTTTATTGACTTATTAACGAATAAATATTATTTTAGTAAAAAAACAAGATGGTGTCTGTCCCCTAGACAGCTGAGAACCGACGAGATAGTTAGCGAAGAGACTGTTCTAAATGAAAATACCCAGTGGCAGATTTATAGTCTTGGCCGCCCTAGGCACCAGTCCATGTAGTAAGTTCCAGCCACCCCTTTCTCTGAGAAATCATATATCTTGTAATCATCAGTGAATATTTTGTTAGGATTGGCCGCCCCTAACATTTGGCCGCCCTAGGCCCGGGCCTATTGAGCCTAAGGGCAAATCCGCCACTGAAAATACGTCTATTGAATCAACTACAAATATACCTCAGTTATCATCAAACAGAATCATTGTATTACCACAACGTTCATTACGCTCAAAGAATAACCATGTTTGGAGTACCGTAAAAAGTAGATCTGGTGGGAGGACTTCTTCAATAAGCGGTTGGAAGCCCCTACTTTGTAGGGTTCAGTGCGGGAAAATATAATGAATATCCTTCATAATGAGCCGCAACCAGTGCCAGAGGCCCTCCTACAAAAACCAGAACCGAAATAGCGTCGTAACTGTCTTATAAAAAACAGTAGAAAACATATTCACAGTGTATAAAATGTAAAAAGGCAATATTTCGTGAGCACAATATTGATTTGTTTCACACACTTATAAATAAAAAAATATTATAAAAAACTATTTTATTGATACAGAACATTTATTTGTTATTAGAAAAAAATATTTTGTTTAGTGTTTTTGTTTAATTTTAGTTTAAAAGAAAAAAAAAACCGAAAGGATTTCATTTTGTACCAAATTTTAGTATTAATTAGTCTAGCTGTTATTTCAAAGTCCAATAAATACATATTATTGTAATTATGCTTTTTTTCATTTCTGAAATGGTTAATATAAATAAATAATGATATAAAATAATAAATTTAACAGAAAAAGTAAGATATATGTGCATTAACTCACATAGGTAAATTTGACCTATGATTAGGCTTTTTAGACAACAAAATATGATTGGGCTTCTAGGGTCAATATTCAAAGTTAAGTAAGTTATTTAGGATTATTTTTTTTATTTTGTTATATGTTAAATTTTATGTTAAGTAAGTGATTTAGGATTATTTTTTTATTTTGTTATATGTAACTTACACTTGAAATGTAAGCCTAATAGATAAATTTTAATAAAATTTAACTATTATTTATAATTGCCGCCGCTTTGGGAATCGAAAATTTTAAGCCAAGCATTGCTTCAAATGCTAAATAACAATGTAGAAAGAAGGCGAAATGACTTTCGTCGCTGTGGCTATCAGCCGTTTAGCTCAGAGGCTAGAGCGTCAGGCTGCGAATGCCGAAGACGTGGGTTCGATTCCCACAGCGGCGACAATCTTTTCGTACTTTTTCTACATGTTTTAATAACGGCCGTTCGTTGAGTATAGGAACCGGGCATAAGCGATCAAGATCCTCATGATGGGTAAATCTCGATAACTGTCTTACTTTTAAATTTATTTTTAGCAAGGCTGCTACACTCAAATAACATATTGCAATGGATATTTGAACTAGACCTGTTGCCTTTGCTAATGAAATCTGAGATTTTTCACTTTTAGGGTTCCTTACCCAAAGGGTAAAACGGCACCTTATTACTAAGATTCCACTGTCTATCTGTCTATTCGTCCGTCACAGTTAAACCGTTGAAATTTTCACAAAGGATTTATTTCTGTTTCCGATATAACAATAAATCTAAAAAATAGAATAAAAAAATGTTTAAGTCTATACAACAGAGAGTTTTGCCGTTTTTCTAGATATTGTTACGGAACACTTCGTGCGTGAGAGACTCGCACTTAGCCGATTTTTATTTGTATTAAATGCCAATCCGCATTCAAGATTAAATTTAAATGTGAGTTAAATAAATAAATTGGGGAAAAATTCGCCGTAGCCGGCCTGCGTATTCGAATGTAGTTTGGACGCTTTTATAACAAGCACTCTGCTCTGATGTCATTCACGAGTTAGACCCTTAAACAACACGTCAGTGCTTCACACCCTTGTAATATATCTTTTATATTTCCGTTGTCAAAGTAGCGGAAACAAAAACAGCAACGTATGTAAAAAGGCTTGAGGAACTTCGCAGTTGCGGAAGCAGAGACAAAGGTCTTTTGCATCACTAGTTGCCACAATTGAATATTACCAGGCCCCGACATTGTACAGTTGAATTTTTAAAAACAAACTTTCTCAGTGAATGCATTGCCGCAAGGCAAATACAAAATAGTTTAAAGTCCAATGATTATATACTCATGTTTATACAGTTTTAAAGGCCCAAATTCACACAGGAGGTCCAGACTCGGTAGTATAATCGTTTATTGAAAAAAAAAAAATTGCCATTCTATTCCGTAAAAAATAGAACTTATTGATAATGCGAAAGTCATTCATAAATGCGCCATATACTTTTGAAACGAACTTGTGTTCGTCTTAGTTATGAATGATCGCGTGTTAAATAAATGAGTTGCCCATAAATCACGCACATTTTAAGATAAGTTAAAATAAATTAATAACGAGTGATTTTAATTTTTTTTTATATAACATTATTTATGTCTAGAATTTAAAAAAAAATGGATACACTTAGAAAAGCCTCCCTGTATTATGCATCTAAAAAGATAAAGCAAGTAAAATTTTAGTTTCATCATATTTTAATGTACGTAATTAAACATTTCGCCGCCGAGCATGTGATAAGTCAGCACTTAAAATTGCTTTAACATATTTCTACAGGATTAACGCCGGTGCCCGAACACTGAGGAAGAACAACCGGGTGATAAGAACAAAACCATATTAAATGAAACTACTTTACGGATTTTATCGCGTTTTTTATTTTAATTTAAATTCCCGACGTTTCGAACCCTTTCCAGCGTTCATGGTCACGGGACAGACTAAGTTGTTATACGTCTTGATGTCATAGTTAACCCCGGCTGCCGTCAATTATTTTGTTTATTTTTATTCCGATCCACGCAGAAGGAGCTTATGGTATCTTGAGGTCTGGCAGTGTTGGTGTGCTTGGATTTAATTTTATAAATTATGGGATCCCAAGCAGATGATACACTCCAACCAGCTTCTCTATTGAAATTAGGATGTTTGAACAAAACCATTTCGAAAATATGTAAAGTCCGCCAGTCCACAGATTCCTCTCTATAGAGAATCTTCTGTTTAGAAAAGGCTTTTTTACCCAGCAGTGGCAAATCAATAGATTGTTACTTTGCTATAAGTTATTGTAGTAGTTAATGATATCGTTTATACATAGTTTTTATTTAGTTTACAAAACAAAATGAATGAGGAAGCAAAAAAATTGGGGCTGAAAGAGGTTTTAAATAAAAAGGTGATTTTTTACGACTCTGGCGATTGCATTTGTAAGTAGTTACGGTTTTAGATATATTTTTGATGCTGTGTGGAGTATAAAAAGTTGGTGGATTATTCTTTCAAACGTGGAATGTTGGGTATTTTAATTACCGTAAATCAAATTAAAACAGCGATCTGAAATTCAAGGTTTTCCTACATAAACACTTCATTCCGTCTATGTACAATTTGTCTAGCTGTTCACAAAATAATTAATATAGTTGCGAAGTCGCTAATGCTTTGCAATAGGGAAGACGTCTGACTAATAAAAAAAAGTCGACAGGTGTGTAGGACACCCGGTGAGAACGAAGATTCATTGGCTGTATATTGCACGTATTATTTACAGATCAAATGAAATAAATTAACGTGATGTTAAGTGGGCGCCCATGGTCATCTACAGAGACAGGTTTCAGATTCAATCATTAAAATAGTCCACTATACCCTGCTATCCCACTTGCTAGACGAAACGCGAAAGTATAATATTTCCACTCCACGTCGGACCTCTGAGGACCGTGGTCAGTGCCAATTTTTTAAATATTTATTTTATTTAACATATTCAAGTGGGAAAATTAACGGCAGAAAATTAAGCGACAAGTGAACATACAACATGGCTGTAATTATGGGCCCCAGCGGCACAAATTATGAAATTTTAACTCTAGAAAAGTGTGAGTTGGTCACGTGATGGTCATAAATGGTCACTGACTGCATGTGGTCAATACCTTGACACTTACTACTGAGTTTCGATATCTAAGGTAATCGGAAAATATTTTGGTGGCTCAAATTAAGTCTAGAGATCACAAGATCAGATCTTAAATTATTTAAAGTGGTTATACAAGTCAAAAAGTCGTTTAAAATTAAATTTAAATTATTTTTTGAAATTAAAATTAAAATTAAATTAAAGGTACATTTTCGTATTATATAATATAACGTATTATTGTCTATAAAAGTAGAACCATAAATTCATATTATTTTTGAGAGCATTATACTTTCGCGTTTCGTACATTTTTTAGCAACTTGGAATCTCATCTGAAACTCCGCAGATGTTAATATCCATGGGCGGATGTACTCACTTAACATCGTATGAACCAACTGATGACCAACCAAGAAAGGAGTTCTTAAATCAACCAAATGGACACCGAACATTTTAGAATTAAACATAAGTAATAATAAATAAATAAATATTTAGGACACATTTGTACACAACATTTTCTAGTCCCAAACTAAGCAAAGCTTGTACTATGGGTACTAGAAAACTGATAAACATACTTAAACATACTTTTCTTTTGTAAATAAATACATATTACCCCAGGGTTGACTGGAAGAGAATGCTTATTAGCATTAAGTTTGCCTTTTGTTTAGCCTTAAGTTGAGGTGTAAACAATAAATTTTTAAATAAATAAATAAATAAATATTATACATATAGAAACACCCAGACACTAGAAAAACACCATGTTCATCACACAATATTTTTCCAGTAGTGGGGATCGAACCCACACCCTCTGGCGCAGGCGGCAGGTACACTACCCACCACGCCATTCGGGTCGTCAAAAAGTGACCAAGTTATGTGTCAGTGTTCTCTAAATTAATTTTCACGAGGCACGTGCTTGAGACCACGATACGGTGGAACGTTTTTGGATTTTTAATCGCTAAACTATTTCTTAGTCTTGGTAAAATTTATGGAAAAGCAATTTTCCGGTATGTTTTAAACCGTTATTTATGTAAGATATTGTGACCGACGAGTTCTGTCAATCCGATAAAGGTCTATGCTTGTAGGACACAAAAAAAAATTGTTGACACAACTTGTACGGAATGCTTATGCTTAAGTTACCTGTTATTAAATTATTACATACACTAAGTTGTGTTGTTGTTTTATTATGTCATTAAATTACTCAATAGATCTTCATCGACTACATGTTTTTGCCAGGACTCGAGTGTCACACGTGCGAAGGTATGCAAACCTTCGGCTAATCGATTAGGCGTTTGGCCCCTTCAACGCTAACAGAATGTACAATATATACAGCGTGTCGTTACCATCGCGACAATAAATGAACACACGTCTAACGCTAATGCCAATAATCATAAAAAAATATTAACGTTAAACAAAATCCATAATTAAAAAAAGATATTTTTCAAACAAACTAATTAAGTAAAAAAGAAACAAAATTTGTAACATCCTATACAACTCGCGTCACAGCGTCGTATTACAAGCCTCTCCTTCTAACAGTATGTTTTGTCTTTTTTAAATTCATTCAACCCATTCTAATGCTTTGTGACCTTTACAAATGAACTTTACGTTACGCTTTTATAGATAAGGGTGTTCTACAATTCTTTGTTTTGGAAAATTTAATAACTCTGTAAATATTGATGTTTAAAGAATTTAAATGTTTGCGTGTTCATTTATTGTCGCGATGGTAACGACACGCTGTATATAGCTACAATTATGTAGTAAAATGATGAAATTTCTAATTTATAACTCAATTATTGTGTCAAGAACACAAACAAAACTGCTAAAGATGGGACGTTATTATTAGGAATTAAAATGACAATCAAAAGGAATATTTTTAAAGTGTGCTAGGTAATCTCCGTGTAATTTTTCCAAGGAGAAACAATAAATAGATAGCTAAAGCCTGCGAGGTATCATTATTTTTCTACTAACACAAGGAAACTATAAGAAACAACTCATCTTGGAAAGTGGGATGAAAAGATAGCGTTCCTCATTAAAGTTTGTTTATTAAGGAGCTCGCTTTGGAAAGCTCATCTTGTTGATAAAGCAAAATGATGAGGGAATACTTCTCGAGTTTAAGTTACCTTTATAAACTTTAATCGGCGCAGCTAAAACGTATACATTTTAGGAGTGCTCATTTTAGTACACACGATAATAAGTGTACGGAATCATTCTATTTATACTATCTCATTTATAAAACTTTATCAATTTTGAGTTTGTTGTAGATATTGTTGGATTTTAGTTAATTAACCATCCATAAGAATGGACAGACTACTCCGAGGTACCGCGGCATCACAGAAGACCGGCGTCAAGTGGAAGTGTTATACTTCTGCATTTCACCCGGTGAGTGAGGTAGCCGGGGCCCACTTTATTAAAAGGTGGCAATGAATCTGCAACCCTACGGTTGTTGCTGCGGTTATCGCTTAACATCAGTATAACCGCCAGTTCGTTAGTTCCTTCTCACATAAACAAAGGTTGACTGGTGAAGAATATCTCAGGCATTGAAGCAATGATATATTATGTCGGACTCGTACTGACTAAAACCCTAATGTTGTGCTCAGTGCTCAAATTGGCTGATTTAAGGAAAGCTTTCGTATAAGATTCAGCAGTCAAAGAAATTAGGTATTGGAAGCAGTGGACTGAAATTTAATTTTTGTGGATGGATATACGAAAATTGTCAGATTCAAATAAATCACTCATGTAGATTTTATTTACCTATCCCCCTTTAAAGTCATATTCTTTTTGTCATTTATTCCCTCCTAAAATTGTAATAATAAACATAGGTAATTGTTTTTTGAAATAGCTTGGGAGCGATCAACTCATTACCAGGGGTTATTATCATAATATATATTATTTATTCATTTATATTATAATAACTTTTTTTATAAAGTTTTTCTACGCACGTACATAAATACATATAAACATTAGATTTTCATATATATCTATATTGAGGACTAAGATTATAAATCGCTCTTATGGCCCTTTTTCGCAAAAATAAATATTCTTTCTATATAAGCTGCAAAGCAAAACACCATAGGACATTAAACTAAGGAAATAACTAAACTAAAATTAAACTAAAACCTTTATTTTCCTTATAGCATATGCTGTAGACCTTAGCTTGCTAGCAAGTCTGAAAATATGGGTACCCATTGAAGCTTTGGATCAAGAATTATTCTAAGAAAAACCGTCATGTCCACAAGGCCTAGCTCTGAACCAATTGAAACCAATGAACTGTTTCTACGATAGCATTTACCTCGTCAAGAGTTGCAAGATGTCGCTCAATTTTAAAATCTAATTGAGTGTCATAGACTTGTGCAAATGTGCGGGAGACGAGTGGGAGATGATGGACGCAGGTGGCTCAGGATAGTACTTCGTGGCAGTCTATAGGGGAGGTCTATGTTCAGCAGTGGACTCAAACAGTGGTTGAAATGATGGTGATGATGAGGATCATCGGCAAACAACACTATATACTCTTTATGCCCTACTAAGTAACCATCCGCAATTTCTAAAGGAAAACAAAAGCGTGTCAGATTCGGCTAGCATTCAATATGATGATTCCGTGGCGCAGTTGCCAAGGTATTAGCTTCGCCGGCGTGGGTCAATTCTCTCGCAGGATAACTATTTTGGCGACCCACAGATAATTGTTTCGGATGTGGGTGCTTTTCCCTAGAAACGCACCTCCGTAGGACGCACACGCGGCAATGTTTTTGAAAAAGAAAAAAGAATTTTAATTAATTGTGTAATTAAGATGCAAATGTTCATCGCAATCCTTCGACAACTAATTTCATGCATCAGGACGAATGCGGAATTCACAAGGTTGTTTTGAGGTCGACATGGCTTGATACAATTATTTTCGGTTGCAATGTTAAATATTCAAGGAGCTACACACACTACATAATATACTTTTCAGTATATTGTTAAGTAAACATTAAGTGCATTTCTTTTTTGTCTATATAAAATTTGTAACGCCTTTATGAGACGAGTTAATTTTTTATAATTTTGATCATAATTCAACTTTTAATCGGGCATCTAATAGCGATGGTGCTTCTCACAAAACATTTATGAAATATTCAGACACAGAAATTTCTTTTATCAGACAATAAGCTAAAGAAATCACATCCAGTAAGGAATAATACCACACCTTTTTTTTTTACATACCCAGTGTCAATCTCACAGTAAATACGAATCTAACGACCCCTCTCAAGCTAAAATCGATCAAGCCGTTCGGGCTGCAGAAGCATTCCAAACAATTAAACATACACTAGCGACCCGCCCCGGCTTCGCACGGGTGCACTGTATTATACATATAAACCTTCCTCTTGAATCACTCTATCTAGTAAAAAAACCGCATCAAGATCCGTTGCGTAGTTTTAAAGATCGAAGCATAGGGACAGACAGACAGCGGGACGACTTGTTTTATACTATTTAGTGATACATACATACATTATATAAAAATCAAACCCTCCTTCTGGCGGGTAAATATGCAATGGGGGGCAATTTTTTGTTTCATCCAATTGAAAATTCCATCGAAGAACCTCGCGATACAAGCTAAAATGCGTATATCGTTACTGATAACGTACTAGCTCGGGCCGTTCATGGTGTCGCAAGAAACAACTGAACTATTGATTTTGAACGCGGTCTTAACGGACGTTGCTTCGCAGCGATCGCACGCGCATTGAAGATCAACGTCAATGTATTGCATACTGTCGTTGTAAACAAAAATGTTACGCCGAAAATAATACAACAGACGGCAATATTGAAAACTTATTCGTTCGCGATAAGCTTTATTAATATGCGCATAAAATCATCGTTAAAATAATTACGCTCCAATTGTTTGAAGGTAGTTCCGTCGTTGCCGAAGTGAATTGAAAACATACGGACGGATTTAAGTTTAAAACATGTCAGAGGAAATAGTAACGCAAGATGCAAAGAAGCCGAGTAAGTGTATATTTTGTTTTTTCATTCTTTTTTTTTCTTCATTTCATCGAGGGGGACATTTCACTTTAAAAGACGTAACCCCCAAAATAACAACTAATTACATTATCAAATAACTCGATAATAATAAACAATAGCATAATCAACAAGTGTTTACACGCTTCTTTATTCCTGTTTGTGTCAGCCTGTACAGTAATTTGGTTTCCGCTGAAAGAGGGAGACACCAAACACTGTTATACTAGCCAACATTAAATGAACTAAGGGAGCCTTAGTTCATTTAATGTTGGCTTAGTTCATTTAATAAGGCTCATTCCGCATACACTCCATCAAAATATGGTAGATATCTTCGACCACATCGCATTCGGAACAATTGGGGGAGTCTGCTTTTCCCATCATAAATGTATATTAATTCAATGGGATATGTTCCGAGCGCAATCGGAAACTCGTCGTAATGCCATGGCTTCCCACATCACTTCTATCAAACCATGGCATCCGAGGTACGGTTGGTTGTATGGTGTTTTATTTTATACATTTTTCAAAAAAGGAAATATTTTTAACACCACTACTTGCTTTAACATTTTGTTTCAGGATTTTGTAGTGTTTTTGCTATATTTTATGAGATTTTTCCTCCTTTAACCTTTCTATTACATTTGTGCGCGAAACCAGAAGACAGGTTCGAATCTCGCAGCGCCAAAGGTTTTTGTTTATTTATCTTTTTATTAACAATTTACACCATGGTCTCAGAATACCGGAATGAGGTGCAAGTATTACACTGCTGTAGCGTAACTTAAGTTTAGGTTAAGCAATGTTTAAATATCTTCGATGTTCCGATGTGTTCTTTATATATCGAGGAAAACAAAATATTTATATCATTTCACTCCAAATTTATCAATGGTGCCAAACTTTTTAACATTACTTTTTTACAATCGAAAATCAAAACCGACTTCTATTTGAAGATTTTCTCCTTCTGTGTTCATTTAAGAGTTGATTTTCAGGAGTTTCCTAATTAACTCCGGATTTCAAAATCCAATACCGATGAAATTAATATGGGACCACACGGGAAGCATCAATTTCCAAATAATAAAAGAATCATAAGAATCGTTTCACTCAGTCAAAAGTGCTGAGGTAACAAACATAAAAAAAAGACAGTCGAATTGAGAAACTCCTCCTTTTGAAGTCACAGTAAAAATTAAAGAATTTTAGTAGCTAATGCCATCCAAAGACATTTTTAATTGTTCCGTAGTAATATAAAACAAAATTGCCTTCGACGATCATTCATTTATCAAATTTTTCACAGAATGCTACCATTACAAATAAAACATTTCGTTTGATCTCTCACAAGTTACATAACATATTGACCTCGAAATTGTTAGACGTAAGAAAAACAACAATACAGTAGTTTCAATTTTAACGAAGTCTCGCAACTAGTACGACATTATTATTACGGTGTAATTGTGTCACTTTAAATTGGTTTTACACGGCTTGCTTGTGATTGAAGTCTTTAAGGTTATAATGGTTGTTAAATACTATACATTATATGCATAGAACCCTTGATGAACAGTCTCTGGTACATATTATGTATGTCTCTATACCTGAAAGATATATATTTACAGCTTAGAAAACTAAAAGTAAAAAATACAAGTAAAATATAATTATAAATATAGTCCCGCTGCCTTCTTCCCTCAGTACTGAAGATAAGCAGGTCTTCTACTTCAGCACCCGTAATGTAATGTATAAATAATAGGAAATGTATTTAAGTGTGACTTGATGATAGCCATTCGCCTAAGACTCGTCGTTAACTATTCAGATAACTTTTTTATTTATATTTAATACCATGAAATAAATATTGTAAGTCTTCTATATACCTAATTCACTGAAGAATAATACAATGGAGTGATTAAATAATAAGTATATATAATAAGTTTAAATAATCGTAGCAACCACACTAATCAGGGGGTTTGAATAACTACGTGCAATAACTATCAGTCGTGTAACGTGTCGAAACATTAGTGGACTGTAAACAATATTCAACAAATGTTATCGCACAATTTGTAAAGGCTCTTGAGATACATTTTCCTCTTCATACGCGGTGACGTTCCGGCTTGTTTCCTCTATTATGAGTGACTTTGATAAATCGAGATAAAAATATTTTCAATTCATCGCCTTTATGTAATAAAGTCAAAGCAGGTGAAAAACAATTTTCATCGGCCCTTATTCATTGTGTCATTAATAATTTCTAATATAATTAATATTTTTAATACTATTTTAACCTTAACGCAAAAAAGCTCGATTTGTGGGATATTTTGCTAGAGTTTACACTTAATTATAACAAAAGAAGTCTGTATAATCATTTATATCACATAATGAGAGACGATGACAAAGTGACAATCAATACAAAGGCGAAGTGGCTACCTAACTTTTGTTATTTAGTTAATCAATCCCATACATCAGCGACTTACCTGTAAAGTATTTTATCGATATACGTAATGAACACTCGGAGATGTACCTAATTGCCAAATTGATAATTATATTAAATCGTTCATAAAGGTTTGTTTTTAAAACTATTTCAACGTTAATCATAACCTTTAATCATGTGATCAGAGAAACAATTGTATAATTAAACAAAAACTAACAATGTGTTAAGGCTAGCGTGTCGGTATTTTATAAACAAACGGTCTCTCTTGAATCGTGTAATTTCCTCGTGCACATCATATACGCTGTTTTGCGGAAGATATTTTATGTATTGTTACGAAGATCGATAGGTGCCTAACTTTTCTTGGACTGGTCATCTCACCGGTCTTTAGAGTACCACTGCAAATGTTTATTAAGAGGTTACGGGATATAACATGGACACGCTGCATTACTACAAATTCTAACACTATAAAATTAAACTGAAATTATGAGCCACGAGTTCCCCTTCAGAAGTTTATTAATATCGCAAGGGAACAGTCGATAATCATGTACTAATGAAAAAAAAATGGATTTGGTGTTAATTTCTTTTTTTTTTTATGCGAAAAGTTGTCAAACTAGCAGACGGTTCACCTGATGTTAAGTGAATACCGCCACCCATGGACATCTGCCTTTTGAAAATTGGGCTCCGGCTACCTCACTCACCAGACGAAACGCGAAAGTATTTGTCATACTTCCACTTTACGTGTGTGTGTGCTTAAACATAATGTTTTCTCCAGGAATTTTTTCATGTGTATACGTTGTTTTTCATATATTATGTATGTTACTATTGCACCACCTGCGTAGTAAACGTTCCTTTATGCCATTGGTTGTCTGGAAGAGGTCGCTAGGAAACGATAAGGCCGCCAAATTGTGAATTCAATTAACTTGTTCGTCTATTGCTAATTTTGTGTATCCTTTTATGTGTGGCGGACAATAAAGTATTCATTCATTCATGTTACGACTCGGTGAGGTTTTTGTGAACAACAGGTAATTGATCCGGATCTGTGTGTTGTTACCCTTTTTTTCCGTGCGAAAAATCCTTTAGGCATCCCCTGCCACTGGATCGGGGGAGTGGCAGTATTATGTGCGAGTCCCGGAAACGTGTACCCACTTAAAAACCCACGCCGCACCTGTCCCTATCGCATCGGCCGGGGACACGGGAACACGTGGACGTAATCTTCCGCGACCCCGGCGCGAATATGACCTTTTTGGACCTCCTCATATATATGGTGCTGTGCCGGTGCAATTAACACAGCACCTTTCATGAGCCCCATATTGAGCGACAGACACCCCTTACTTACCTCACTACTGTTTGTTTCTACCCAAGGAGGGTTGAGTTCAGGCAGGAAGCGGCAGGGCATAAGCTAATACCATTAACAGAATGACTCACAATTTCTGCAGATCCTACTAAGATTCCCACTTATTTTCGTCGACCTTATGCCTAAAAACATGCTCAATCTATTTAATTTGGATTATTAGAGAAGCGTTATACGTCATGAGGGAGCGAAATCCATCCCACTGTTTTCTGAAAAATAATAAATGTTAAAAAAATAACAGTGACCGAAACACTTGAAACCTCATGGTGATATTGATATCTATAGCAATGACCACTATCATTTAGATACAGACTGATTATTTACCGAAAGAAGGAGATGCAGATAATAATTGTGATGGGACATCGACAACAGCCCGAGAATGAAAATTAGGGAAAGCATTGTTAGTTACTTATTTTCCGAAAATTATGCTAGTGGAATAATATTTTTCGCAGATCAATGAATTACCGTTAAAGCATTCTGTTTAGGAATAGTGATACTAGCTCCATCCATGTCGATCAAGCAACTGTGTTAAAATAAAATCTTAAATGTACAGTGTCTCCTTAGATGGGTATAGTGTCTAGTCAGAGTCTATCTACGAAAAGATATTTGTTTCGGCTTAAAACTGAACGCTTTACGACGCAGTGTACGCTGATTTGTCTATGTTTGTTAGGTCATATTCGCAACAATTGTAAAATTTCATATTCAAAACTTACCGCAACTGTAATAGTCGTTATTCAAAATAATATACTTTAAATCTGCGCAGGATCTTTCATTTTTGCAAAAATATCAAGCGCTAACATAAAGTTTGGTCCTTCAAGCCGGATTTGAACCAGCGACCTATGGATAATCGAAGACTCAAGAATCGCAATTGAGCAGTTAAGGGTTCTGGTCTGGAAGCCATTTGACATCTGGAAGCCATTAATGACTTACTTATATATTTTACACCTAAACATTGTTATATACTTCCTTAATATCAAATGAAAAAACCACAATCTAAATATTTTTTAAAGCGAGCTATTGTGGTAGGTTATTGTTAACCTAACATAATATATATTCCACATCGCGTCGGGGCCGTGTTGACACTTTGGAAGTACCGAGGTTTACACTGGCTAAAACTTTTCTTGGTAGATGCATCAACTTTTATAATAAGATAGGTGACATCCACAAACAACTAAGTATAATATATATAATAGCAAACAATTTTTGAAAGCTACCCGAATGGCAAGGGCCTACTATAATGTCCAAGAATTCATTGAGAATAAGGGTGGGAAATGACTCTCGCTCTGCACTTACAAGACCCCTGGCTGCCGCTGATTTTATGCCTCAATAAGTTTGTAGAATTGCATCACAAAAAAGTAACAAAAAGAACAAGACCGCAGAGTTTCTTGCCGGTTCTTCTCCGTTCAGGTCTAGTTTAGTGAATCGGTGGTAGTTTTTTTGTTGACGTTCAATAAGAGCTTAAGTTAAGCCTATATTGAATAAACGATTGAAAACGCGGGTTAGATTCCTTTCATTACTTTTTATGTTGCTATAACGTTACGGTAACCTAAAAGTACTTATGTCACTATGTTACGAAGCGACTCAATCTACGGCCTTACTCACTTATGTTTGACGTATTAAATGCATTCCGCTGCCCAATAAAGTTAATTCATCTTCTTACTCCACTAGTCATTAGTGTAGTATAGGTTACTTTATATTAATCAGATACAAAGAAAAACTCTTATGTGATATTTCGATGCTTCTAGTAAAGGATTAAAAGAAACATGAAAAAGAATATAAACAAAAAAAAAAGAAACTTTGATTATGTTGTTAATACTATTGAAAATACTTTATTGTGTCCACCAAAAACGGGATATTACGACTTAATAACTATTATATTTAAGTTATATGTATGGGCACGCAACAATTTTCGCACTGTTGCCCGAATGGACAAGTCCATCCGGGTAACTACGACAACTACATAGAAGACCGGTGCGAACTGGAAGTGATACACTTCTGCGTTTCTTCCGTTGAGTGAGGTAGCCGGGGCCCACTTTATTGAACGGTGGCAACGCATCTGCAACCCAGCACGTTTCAAACGTACACGGGCGGCGGTTACCACTTAACATCAAGTGTACCGCCAGATCGGTTCTCACCTTCCGACATAAAAACAAATTATATTCATTCTTTTGTTTCAGAGTCTGTGCTCGGTGTCCGTCACGTGCAAAGCGGGATGCTGTTCCTTGCGCTAGTACTGGCTTTTGCTATGAGGGTGAACATGAGTATGGCGGTTGTGGCCATGACCGACAGGAACAATGAGGACGTAAGTTAGCTAATCATCACTACATTGTATAAAACAAAGTCGTCCCACTGTCTGTCTGTCCCTGTGTATGCTCAGATCCTTAAAACTACGAAACGGATCTTGATGCGGTTTTTACTAGATAGATTCAAGAGGTAGGTTTACAAGTATAATACATTGCACCCTTGCGAAGCCGGGCGAAGTCAATAAACTCGTGCATGAGAGTAAAAGGAATTTGTTAATTGCAATTTTAAGGGTTGACTTATCACACGCTAAGCGGTGCAGGAAAACATCCAGAATAAATCTGTATATTTTCGAAATAATGGCGTTAAATATTTATATTCTAGAATATAAGTAGGCGATAAGTATTTTAACAGTGGGATTGTATGATGTTGTACATCCAAAAACAGCTTGTTTGTCCCGCAATTAGATGGTATAGTTAAATGGATAAACACTCAAGCTAATAACGGGCAGCGCGGTTCAAGGTGCACATACGGTCTTGAAAAATTAGGTTGGAGGTGGTTGGCAAACAGCTACCTAGTACTCATAGCACAAGGTTTGGTTAGTTGGTTACTAAATAATGTGTAAATAATAAGCAACCAACTTATAAGGTAATCCCTGAACCCAAATGAAAATTAAAGTATTACATAAATATTAATCGGAAAATAATTTAAAAAGACATTAAATATAATTCATGTACCTGTTAATAATATAAGATAGCGGTTTAATTAAATAAATTGGAATTATGGTAAACGTCAAAAAGTTGTTATTGGTTGCCATGGATACCGCAAAGAAAGTCGAAGTTGGTCGCTTGCAACTTCACCATGTCTCTATCGGTGAGCGCACGCTTCATAAATATTTTACTGTCATAATTTTTTCCAAACACGCCAAAAGAAGTATGACTTCAAAAACTGCGCGTGGGCTATAATCTCACCCCACAGACAGTGCTCTTAAAAATGTAGTATTACAATTGCCAGTAGATAAATGAACGACGAAGAGAGTTCCAATGTTATCGTAGTGTGGTAATATATAAAATAAAATGCGTTGCACGTGCCCGCGGGAAAAATCATCTGTCACCCCTCGCGGTTATCTTCGCTACGGCAATTTATTTTCTCAATAGCTTATTGTTATCGTTTTATGTATTCACTGATATCAAGGGGTCGCTATCAAGACCTCGTATAGATTATTTACATATCTTTATATCGGCAAGCCTAGACGGCTGCTATTCACTTAAAATTGGTTATTGATTTAAGCGATACATTACAATAGACATAAGAAAAGCAGAAAAACCCTTACAGTTCCCTTGCACAAAACTTCACGAGATGATTTCTGGTATTTACGCACGAATTCCTAAATGCTAAAGTTTGTGTTTTGTATTTGATCCTTAAACAATTTCAATGAATTTGATGTTATTCAGTGTAACAGATAGTAAAAAAAACAGATATTTCATAATCCTTCCAAATTATTAAAATTAATTTATACAATATTCTAATGTTTAAGTTTTTAACATTAATTATTTTTGAATTTTTTAATACTTTTATATTTATTATTAGTTTATGATATCTCTCGTTCGAAATATTGTTGGAAAACTTTATTTGCAACTGTTTATGTGTTATAGATGACGCCAAACATTGCTTAAAATTTGAAGAAGCAAATCGTAGTTTAGTGGGCGCAATGCCAGAAATCAGGTAGCAGAAAAATTTTCGCCCATTTTTTACAAATTTTAATTAATTTCAATGCCATCGCACTGCTCGTTAAAAATAAAACAAGCAATTGCAATTTACACGTATGATTTGTGATGACACATAAGTTATTGTAAACTACAAATCTATATACATATAAGAGATTTCCACGGATAATTAACTCATCACGATATCTCTGGAACCATAAGACGTAGAGACTTGAAATTTGGTGGGAATGACTCCATGGCGCAGTTGCCAAGGTATAGGCTCCGGCGTCGGGGGTCGTGGGTTCGATTCCCACACGGGACAACTATTTGTGCGACCCACAGATAGTTGTTTCGCATCTGGGTGTTTGTCCGCGTGTAATTTATGTTTGCAAAACGTCCTTACAACACAGGATAGTGTTATCCCAAAGTAAGGCCAATGTTTTTACAGGAATTCCTTTCGCCGGATTTTACGAAATTCCACAAAACAAGGTTTGCCGGATCAGCTAGTAATTGATCCAATCAATTTACGCAAAATGTTTCCGAAACGTCATCAATTTGGGGTCTGAAGACGGGATTTTTGGACAGTGCATATAACAATACGCTAACAAAACATTAATTATTTAAGACATTTTAATGAAATGTGCAGTTTGTGACTACATTATCCATAGCGCCTAAAATTTCTTGCATTGTAACAGTTAAGAAGGATCGTATTTATATGGTCAAAGTAAATTTGTATGGGCAAAATAATATTTCAGGAAAACCTCGCAATACGAACCAAATCATTCTGTTCACAGTCCTTCGATTGGAGCATCCAGACGCAGTCAGTCATCTTGTCTTCATTCTTCTGGGGCTACGTGATTCTACAGATCCCAGGTGGAGAGTTGGCCGCAAGGTTCGGCGGAATGATTCTAGTCACGATTTGCATTGCCATCAATTCCGCAGTGTCCCTACTCATACCCATCGGTTCCTATTATGTGAGTTATACTTAATTCCTGGTGATATAATTATTTGAGGAGTCATGAGGAGAAGATAGAAGGCCGTGCAACAGCGTCAGCTGCAGTATGAATCTACAGGGTAAGTACCACGGTCTAACAAAACCGGTGTGAGATGAAATCCAAAGAAAACGCAGAAGTTTAGTACTGGGGTAAAGGCAGTAACCAGGGCTGGCGGAGCTACCTCATTTAAAAAAAGTTTGGCAACACATCGGCTTTAATCACTTATAACCGGTTAATCGTTCGCTTGTTTACCCCTTAATAACTTAACACGTAATTCCTATACATCGAAGTTGTTTTTTTAAATAACTCACGTGTTGCTTGTGAGCGCTCATGATAATTATTAGTTAATTTTGTTAGTTAAAGATCTCTTTATGGTGGGTTTGTATGAACTACGCAACATTTAATTTAAATGATGAGTTAATAAAAGGCGAAAAAAATCACAGAATATTCAATATTACAATGCGACTATTTCCCATACAACGTATTACATGCGCCAATAATTTTCCCCAGAAAGAATCATAATAATGCAATATCTTCGTCATTGTAAGATTTTTAAACATGGCATGACAAAGCACCGTGTGAAATTCACTTAAAAACTATATAAGAGACCATGAAGTAATATAGCATTTTCTTATTAGTTAATTTTGACTATATTAAATAGACATAAAATATTTTATTCTATTTTGTAGCATGATTCACCAGATTATTTTTTAAATATGTCTCAATATTTTTTCCCAGGGGGGTTGGCAGTTAGTATGTGCATGTCGAGTGATCCAAGGATTGGCACAGGGTTTCCTTCTACCCTCCATACACCACCTCATTGGAAAATGGGTTCCATTGGAGGAGAAGAGCCGTCTTGGAACAATCATTTACGCTGGTAAAGAATTGAATTTTTTTTCATGTGAGACTAGCGACCCGCCCCGACTTCGCAGGATGTAATGTATGAAGCATATGAACCTTCCTCATGAATCACTCTATCTAGTTAAAAAAAACCCCATCAAGTTCCGTAGTTTCAAAGATCTAAGCATACATAGGGACAGACTGGCGACGGGACTCTGTTCTATACTATGTAGTGATGGTGGCAAGCGAGCTGGTGGTTCATCTGATATTATCGATAACCTCCGCTTATTGTAATTTGCAACAACCGTAGGGTGGCAGATGCATTGCCACCTTTTAATAAAGTGGGCCCCGCCAAACTCATTCACCAGACGAAACGCAGAAGTTACACTTCCACCTAACGCCGGTTCTTTGTGAGGTCGTGGTACTTCCCCGGACGGACCAGCCCAGTCGTGAAAAAGCTAGGCCCTAGTCCTACGACAGTCGTAAATATTAAACTGTAACAGAAAAAAAAATTACGATTTACAGCATGTTTTATAAATACAATATAAATTGGATTTCAGGGGCTCAATTTGGTACAGCGCTACAGTTGATGGTATCCGGGTTCCTTGCTGATTATTGGGGATGGCCTGCTATTTTCTACTCCAACGGGACCCTCGGAGCTGTGTGGACCGTCGCCTACGTCTTCTTAGGGGCTGCGTCCCCTCAGACCTCGAGGATGATTGGAGCTGAAGAGCGACTGTACATACAAACTTCTCTCGGGCATGTTGGTGTGCAAAAGGTAAACGACATATCTTTCTTATTTTACTTTACTTGACCGGCACCAATTAAATTGTTAATTTTAAGTGCTGTATTATCACGTGCTCAGCGGTGAAGGAAAACATCGTGAGGAAAACTGCATATTTTCGAAATAATAATAAAAAAAATATTTCGAAGATATGTGAAGTCCGCCAATCCGCAATGGGGCCACGTGGATGACTATGCCCTGATACTGTACAGAGGATCCCTTTGCACAGCAGTGGGACATGTATAGGCTGACGTATTACTTTACTTTGGTTGAGGTTTTTGCTTTCAGTCCGTAGACTATCAAACATTCATTGAACTCAGGGTCATGAACTTTGTATCATGACAAGAGTTGACTGGTAGGAAATGCCAGTAGGCATTAAGTCCGCCTGTTGTAGCCCTTAGCCGACGGTTTAACAATGAAATTTAAATAAATAAATAAGTAGTCTGTTATAAAATATTTTTAATTCAATTTTAGGAAATTATTTATGCCTAATTTCCTTTTCAGTAAATTTGTTTTATTATGTTACTAAAATCTTTCGAAGTACCTATCTGAATTAAAGATTTTTTAAAACTTTATATAATGGTTTTATAGTGCTTACCTTTGTGGAAAGATGAAACATTAAAATTTGTAGAAATGGCCAAAAAGTTCTTCGCCGCCGCGAGAGGGAAACTAACCTGCGTCTTCCAGAATCACGCCCAGACGCTTTAATCACTAATTTAAACTGCTGATTGCCAAGCGGACGAAATTTTCGACTTATTTTATTTTAATTGTGTTCGCATTATAAGCAATACTTGGCGCCATCTATTGTGCCATTTACATCACACAAACATTTTCATATAATTTTTACACCATTACCATACAACATTGTTTTTCAGAAATTTAAAACTCCCTGGAAGAGTATATGGACCTCGCTACCCTTTATCTCCCTCATTGTGGTACACTGTGGTCAGAACTGGGGTTTCTGGACACTTATGACAGAAATTCCCTCTTACATGAATCAGGTGTTAGGTGTTAACATTAAAACGGTGAGTAGTCAATACCTTAGTTGTTATTAATTGACAAGACTCCGTGGCGCTGTCGCCAAGGTATTGGCGTCGGTGTCGGGGGTCGTGGGTTCGATTAACACACGAGACAACTATTTGCGCGACCCACAGATAGTTGTTTCGCGTCTAGAAGTCTTTCGAGAAATTTATGTATCTAAAACGTCCTCACAACACAGAATAATGCTATCCTAAAGTAAGGGCAATGTTAATTATCAATAAATTTAAAAAAATTGACAAGACTATTTCAAATCCCTTTTTCCACTTCCTTAATATTCTGAAGCTATAACTTGTTCGAACCTTTGATTTCAACTGCTGGTGTGGCCGATTATACACAACACGTTTTTTGATTAATTGTAACAATATTTCGATGTCATCAAATCTGCATCTGAAAATTAAAGAACTTAACCGTGAAATTTGGGAAGTGAGAGGCGATTTATTGTCAAATAAAAATAAATACATCACTCGATCTAGTAGTCTACATTTAAAAATTCCGAACGATTGTAATAAATAAGTTTAAAAAAAATTTAATACATCTTTCTATCTTCAAACAGCTATAGGAAAATTTATCTTTAAATTAACAGCTCCTTTACCAATTCATTTTAGTCGTATTGCTGTAAAAAGAAAATCCAATGTCACTTTATCAGCTTCCGTGCCTTCAGCACCTTGCTTTCGTGCATAACGTAAATAATCTCAAGTCACAATTTGGACTTTCCTATGCTGATGAGGTGGCAAGAATTTCCTGCATATCCAAGGATGCTCAATGACTTTTTTTATTGGTGTTTAACATGCGGTAGCTACGTCCAGGCGCTCGCTTTTAACTTTATGTTACTTTTCTTTAAAAACTTGTGTTGTCAGAGTAATCAAATGAAGCATTTAAAATTGAAGTTAATTTCTTTACATCCTATATAAGAAATATTATAAGTGTAGCGTATCATGTGGTAGATAGATAATTTAATTTATGTAATTTATGTGAAAATTTTCCAAGCGAGCAGGCGGTTCACCTGATCTTCAGTGAATAGCCGCTCATGGACATCTGCTTCACCCGAAGGTTACAGATGCGTTGGCAACCTTTTGAATATTGGGCTCCCTCACCCACCAGACGAAACGCAAAAGTATTTGTTATACTTCCACTTTACGCCGGTCTTCTGTGAGGTCGTGGTACTTACGCGGACGAGCCTGCCCATTCGTGCAACAGCCGAGGCTGCTGCGTGGCCCTACCACAGTTAAAATTAATAAGGTAGACAAAAAAATTCAAAATGTTATGTACGTACTGCCGGGCGCGGCAATCTGTTTCCGAGCATGTGTCTAACGTTACAATTATAGTTTGGTTGAAATTAGCCTATGACTTACTACAATAAAAGAATCATGTATGATAGGACCATGCTTTAATCATAATTATTGTAATTTCACAGAACGGCATGATGTCAGCTCTGCCATACCTGGCAATGTACCTGTTCAGTTTCCCATTGGGATTCCTTTCCGATTACATTTTGAAGAAGAAATGGCTTAGTATCACGGCATGCAGAAAGCTCTCCAACTCAATAGGTAAATTAATATTACAAATTGCAAACATTGTTTCTCATATGCTTTGGAAACGATAAATTAATTGTTACTTCCCATGGTAGAATGGAGCAGAAGATAACATTTGTTGTTAAATGTGGTCATATCACGCTCTTCAAATGGAGTTAGCAAAGCAACACTCTTTAGTTTCGTATTGAGCGGCAGACGCCACCAGATCTGCCCCTCGGGAGTTATCAGGGGGAACGGGAGGGTATGCGCCAGTCCTCTTCTCTGGCGGTTGATTTTGAATGTGGCAGTTGCCTCTCGTACTTCGCGGCAGTCTATGGGGGAAGCCTATGTTCAGCAGTGGACTCAAATAGGCTGAAACGATGATTATTTTTATATTTAAAATAAGCATTACTACTATATTTATAGTGTATTATATATCCGATCGACCTATCAAACTACTTTAAGATATATCTCGATTTTTCTTTGTGATATTGAAGTACGCCTAATCTACATAATAAATTGAATATAGTTATCTTAATGTACTATAAATATACTTATAGCATTTATTTTTAGAAGCATATCCAGCATATAGCAATATGATGGACTATATAATTATTGTATGACGAATGCATTCGTAAAACATTTTGCAATGCGTAACAAATTAATTATTATCCGCTTACTTCAACATTGCGACAATAACATATTTGTTTCTACCGAAATTGGATGTTGAATTGATTCCAACGTAATAGCTTTAGTGATTGGAATTAGTAATATAATTGAAGAATAACGTATAAATTTAAACAATGTTACTCAAATAATTGTATTTGCATGACTCTGCTTCAGAATATTTTGGTTTAAATCGTTTGGATTCTATAATATCAAGTACTTATCGTGCTCTACATAGTTTAATTTTATGAAGCATGATGTAAATGTCACTACGGTAAGATATTAATAGAGCGTCGTGGTAGACAACAATCGAAAGTAAATACTCACAAGGTATACAATACAATATTAGCATCAAAATTACTTAATTTTTTTTTTGAAAAAGATGCGATTCTATGATAAAAAAAATTAAATCAAAATAAGCAAAGTATCAAAGCATGTTGCAATTACTGAAATTATCACTGCTTTAATTCGGAATCGTTTTGTTTCAGGCCATTTCGGCCCCGCAGTATCGCTGGTTGGCCTTTCGTACGTGCCTGCAGGTAACCTTCCTTTGGCGGTAGGGGTTCTTACCGCAGTAGTAGGACTTAACGCTGGTCTTTACACCGGATACCAGGTATGTTGGTTACCAAGATGGTACTGGATAAAATATAAATAATACTTGTAAGGAATAGCCGTGATAGCTCAGTGTTCGGGCGCTCGCCTTTAATTCTCAATACTCGAGCGACCTGAGTTCGATCCCCGGTACCGGCACCAATGAGGTTTTAATTTCAAGTGCTGAATTATCACGTGCTCAGCGGTGAAGAAAAAACATCGAGACCTGCATATTTTCGAAATGATAACAAAAAACATTTATAAAATATGTGAAGTCCACCAATCCGCAGTGGGGCCGCGTAGTGTTTGTATAACTGATGTTAGAACTTGAACGCTTTCAGTCCTTAGACTATCAAAGCTTCATCGAACGCAGAACCGATGAGCTAGCCAGAACCCACGGGTTTGAGGCCCTCCCCAGTGGGTAGGGCCGCGCATGTACTCATGCAGGGCTGCGTAGTGGATTACGCCATGATGCTCCCTGTACTAAAGAGCCTTTACCCAGCATTAGGACATATAAAGAATGTTATTTTCCTTTTTTTACTTGTAATAAAACTTAACACTAAATGTGTACTGCAAATTGATAGACAACTTACTAGTATAAACACGTAATTTAATGAGATGCCAGCCACTAAAAAAAGGGAAAAACATTTTTATTTCATTAGTTGTTTATTTGTTTAGCTAGAAACTTTCATACGCTCTGATAAGGATAAATCAGACTGTGAAATTCAGACATAAATGATTTATTTTGTAACTAAATATCAATTAAGTTTTAAGGTTAAGTAAAAAGTAGGCGTCAGAGTTTACAATGATTTCTTTTGTATTTCTATATTACATACATATATAATATAGTGCATAAGTAAATTTAACAAGCCTTGCAGCTCGCCTGCTCTTCTAATATTTATTGTTTCTTTACCTGTATATTTTTAGCTCGTTCACATCGATATGGCACCAAACTTTGCTGGCACTTTGATGGGAATAACAAACTGTTTCGCCAACTGCATATCTATCATTGCACCTATAGCTGCGGGTTTCATTTTAAACGATGAAGTGAGTATATTAAGAAAAAGATATTTAACAGTTAAATCAAATTAAAACAAAATGAAAATACTGAATAGCGACGACAGGATGAAATGGTAGTGGCGTTCATAAACAAATTTCCTCGGATCTCTTTCAAATAAATATATCAGCGTGTATATGTATGTAGGTGGTAGATTTTTTGTTGACGTTCAATAAGAGCTTTAACTTAAGCTCTTATTGAACGTCACGAAACGCCTATATTGAATAAAGATTATTTAATTTTGACTTTGACTATAATCTTTAAATTTTAGATATCATCATCATCATCATCATTTCAGCCTGTTTGAGTCCACTGCTGAACATAGGCCTACCCCATAGACTGCCACGAAGTACGATCCTGAGCCACCTGCATCCATCGACTTCCCGCACATTTGCACAGGTCGTCACTCCATCTAGTGGGGGGTCGTCCCACACTGCGATGGCCAGTACGAGGCTGCCACTCGAGAACCTTTCTTCCCCAACGGTTAATTTTAGATAGACAGATTTTTATTATTATTTTTGTATGGCCACGCCACAGCTTGTTTCCGCTTGGGCCACGCAACAACTTCGCTGTTGCACGTATGGGCAAGCCCGTCCGGGTAAGTACCATGACCTCACAGAAGACCAGCGTGAAGTAGAAGTGATATACTTCTACGTTTCGTCTGGCGAGTGAGGTAGCCGGGGCCCACTTATCAAATGGTGGCAACGCTGCAACCCTACGGGTGTTTCAAATGTCCATGGGCGGAGGTTATCACTTAACCCCTTCTCACATACAAAAACAGAGATTAAAACATTAATCTGCTCAACAGACGGATCCACAAGAATGGCGGAAGGTATTTTACTTAGCATCAGGCATTTACATTGTGTGCAACAGTTTCTTCATCATCTTCGGTACCAGTGAGAGGCAGGAATGGAACGAGCCTTCCTCCGACTCAAAGGAGCCTCCCGATGGTAAGATACTGCTATAATGGAGACACCCACAAGTATTTATATCATCAAATAACTAGTGTTTGTTTACCATTCCACCTCATATTATATCATGATTTCTTTGTATTTGGTAAACGCACAAGTGTAATACAAAGATTATTTCTAAAAAGCCATGGAGGAACTTTTATCAAAGCATTTAATCTATCCAATTTTTGGTTTAATACTTCATTTAATCACTTTTTCAGCTGTTAAATGTTGAGCAGACTCACTCGGAGAAGTATCTCCGTCTCACAGAAAACTAGCATGAACTGGGAGTAAAACCAGGATAACCAGAGACCACTTTTAAAGACTGGCAACACATCTGCAATCTCTTAGGTGCTGTATATGACCATGTGCGGTATAAATCAAAAAAACCGGGAGAACCATATATATTTTTCATTCTCATAAAAAAAATTCATTTTCATTTTTTTACGTGAAATTTTCATTAACATAAAAAAAAATAAGAAACAAACAGTGCTCATAACTTATTTTTCTATAACATTATTGAAAATGTAAATAAGACATGCTGTATATTTTTTTTTATTTTTCATTACAGAAACCACTGCACAGAACAACGTAGAGAAAGTGTCATGAAGTGACGTGTCAGTCAGCCATTAGTGTACCTGATTTTATGTATAAATGTTAAATATTAAATTATAACAATAACGGCGATATTTAAAAGTTGTGTTAATTAAAATGTTATTGGGAAAATTAGTTTCACACTTTACTATCTTCCCTAATTTGTCTTGATAGTTTGAAAACTGTAAATTTTCTCCCGGAAAAATTTGCGATAGTGACCCAAGGCCCAGACCGATCCATTTTTTGCAATGTCTTCTTTAAACTTTAATCAAGATATATGATTGGTTTTTGGAGGATACTGATATGATAATTATAGGTTGTGGAAGGAATATACTTTGAATTAAAAATACTTATTATACTTTTGTAATCAGCTTAATTGGCTGCTGATACTTCGCACCCTATTTTCCATTCTCTTTGATACCGTCACTCCTATCTCAAACGTAATTTATCTTTCTAATCTGATGCTCACACTCAACACCTTCGCTCTGATCATTATCTCTTTCTTCAGATATCTTCAACTATTTTCTTTGATGCTTTTATACGTGCCGTTTTTAAATTTTATCTAGATGCTCTATAAAATTGAACACCTTTTTAATCAGGTTTATCTTTCCGTTTCTCTTTTTTTTTTCTCCTATTGTAGTTATATCATTAGATTTCTTACATGTAATAATGCATATCACCTTTCCCCCTTCTTGACATATCTATTACTAAGTATGTATGTATGTATTTCTTAAATTCCAAATGGTATTATAATATTAAAAAAAAGTGTTTAATTTATAAGTATTAATTATATAATCATATGTCTGATTGTTAAACGTCTATAATGCTAATATCTTAACTTGCTTCTACATCTTGCTCTAAATCTTGCTTCTACAACTCTTCTAAACAAAATATAAGATTGGAACATTAAAATATGTAGAAAAAGTACGAAAAGATTGTCGCCGTCTTCGGTGGAGCTAAGCGGCTCAGTGGCTAGAGCGTCAGGCCGCGAATGCCGAAGACGTGGGTTCGATTCCCACAGCGGCGACAATCTTTTCGTACTTTTTGTACATGTTTTAAAATAATGCAGTATTCATTAATAACATAGTGTAATATTTTTATTGGGTAAATTTAAATCCGATAGGTTTAGTTATGGTTTTTATTTTTCTTTTACTTTTAGTCTTCTTCTGCAAAAGCTTCCAGTTTGAAAGAAAGCCTCCACCGAAGATGTCCATTTATATTGGGCTATTCGGCTCCATTTTGAACCTGCGTGCTCTTAATTTTGTCTTCCCAACGCGTGAATGGTCTTCCTGTTTCTGTTTCTTCGTGGGCCGCTCCATGGGGTTGTTTTTACGGTCCGTATCTGGACTGTACACCTCGCCCTCTATTGCCTCTTATATTTTGGAAATTTAAATTGTTTATAGTGCTAATCTTTGCACTTAAGATTGGAACATTAAAATATGTAGAAAAAGTACGAAAAGATTGTCAGATTGAAGAATGTTTTAATGTTCAATCTTAGTGCAGAGATTAGCACTATAAAAAACTTTAAAACTTACTGCATTATTTTTTTTAATTTATTTAATATAGGGCATTATTATTAATTCCGTTAAAGTTTTTATAATACAAAGTTTTCCACGATAGCCTTAAATTACTTCTCTATTTTTCTTCTGGATGCGCAGGACGTATTGTTTGAATCATTAATTTAGTCAAATAATAAAGAGAGATATGGCATAGAGTCATAAACGTAAATGAATTAACTTGAGCCAATAAAAATATAAGAGTAATTTGTTATTTTGAGATGAAAATGTCATTGCATTACCAATCTTGTAAGGAACTGGTGTAGGTATTGTTAAAGAGAATACGATTAAAATATGGTGCGGTAATGAATGACTGACGACAAAAATTTAGTAAACACTTTTAAACCAGGTTAATGTCAGTTATTAAAATTACGTAAAAACATGCATTTTTAGGTGTTGCTTAATCACAGACTGATTCGTCATTTCATCTTGAAGAAAGGATTTATTTTTTGTAAATATGTTCTCCTATATGTTCTCAAAATCTAACGAGTTGATTGCTTTTAATCGATAAATAATTTTAATGCTTCTATATTGCATGAAGATGTTGGAATTTTAATTTTAGTTTCAAATCATTTCTCTTCATAATGTTATAATTATTGTAGCATATTTAATCTGATCAATAATTTATCAATAATTTATTAGTAGTTTGTTGTGATTTATTTAAAAGTTGTTGGTTTGACACCTATTCCGTCGTGATATTTCCTACACCCTAGAGTGGGGGGTAGTTGGTATTTGTTTTTGAGGAATATAAATTCTACTCTTATAACGAAAGTTGGTTTTGGGTCATTGGAAGATAAGGCTGTTGCTCTGCTGGAAAAGCTAAGTATTATTGTTATGCAAATATTGAGTTATTATTGATGTGTAGTCGTATAAATTGGTAAAAGCTATGTTTATAACTAATTTCTAATAATTATTGTAAGATTGAATTCAACTTATTTATATATATTCAAATAGATTTTATTGTAAGAAAAATTTTAAAAATGTTTAAACTAAAATTTTACTACTATGTTCCCATTCTTCCTGTTAAATTTCCCATTCTAAAATGTTATTTTCCCCCTGAAAAACAATATTTTAACTTCTTTTAAGCAACCTTTTACACTTTACCCACGCAGTCTCACATAAAATAAATCGTCGAATTTAGGTGTTTCGTTGCACAACAAGAGAATGCTCTTTCTTATAAAGGCTTAGGCGAATTTATGGTTTATTTGTATGGAACCTTAAGACGACAGAATGAAAGCTTAAGACGTTAATGAATATACACAAACGGTTTACAGTAGATTTTCACAGAATCATTGGTTTCGGTGCTGAGGGTCATGGGTTCGATTACCACGCGGGTATTTGTACATTTGTTCAAGTACAGGCGGCGGTAAGTATTTATTATATAGAAGGACATTATTATTTAAATTATTGTTCGTGATTTGAATATTATTGTGGTAGGGCCACAAAGTCACCACTGGGTTACTGTGGTGGGGCTACGCAACAGCTGTAACTATTCTGCGTGTGTGGGAGAATTATGCTTTCGCGTTTAGTCGGGCGAGTTAGGTAACCCAATTTTTTTTTAAAGAATTTGCAACACATTTGCAAAGGATCTTTGTTGTAGATGTCCGTGAGTGTCTGTAATAACTTGACATCAGCTGACTTGACAACTTTACACACAAAAAATACAAAGAAATATACTGCTGGTCTACTGCTATTAATTTAAACCTGTCTATAAAAAATGGGCAAAAACTTTTAATCTTAATAATTCATATTACAAATTCTTCAATGCATGCTGTTGAGAAAAGTACCAGACTGATATTCTAATATATTTTTAGGGTTCCGTACCCAAAGAGTAAAACGGGATCCTATTACTAAGACTTCGGTGTCTGTTTGTCTCTCTGTATGGCTGTCTGTCCGTCTGTCACTAGGCGAATCTCAAGAAAGGAAAGAAAATTATTGTTGTTTTTTTTTCTATTTTATTGAATTTTAAAGAAATAACGAGTGAACTTATATGGCTCTACGTGGGAAACGTGTCACCAAACTCATTTAATCCCAAACTTCACTGCTCTCGTCCGGCCGTAACTAGGAAACAATGAATTTTCATCATGCGTAAATCTTCATTTCGGGCTGATATGTCGCAATCCACTCGCCACTGGCCTTGATCTCTTGGGACTCGGTAAGCTCAGCGAAAAGAATTACACCCAACTAGTTTACGACGAGCGAGACGCCGTGCCAGTAACATCTTCGTAAATGTAAGGTACTGGAATTAAACTGTAAATATTCCGCTCTGCGTTTTCGGTTATGAAAGTAATACAATAAACGAAACATGATCAAATGAAATTGAGTAAGCGTACCGAATCCACTTCATGAAGTTTTAGTCATGGCAGTTGTTGACACTTACTTCTTAGATTTAGAACTTATGGAGTAGAAAATGAGCTCGAAGATTTTTATATATGTATCTTGTATAGATTTAACAATCGAATCTAAAACAATTATTTGTATGATTTTTTCTGTACATAACCGGTGATAAACTTTCGACAATGCGAGATTTGAACTTTCGTCTTCCGGGTAATCCACCCAGACGCTTTACGAACTGAGCACAATGGCAGATGTAAAGTATCAGCCTATACACGTCCCACTGCTGGGCACTGTCCACCACGCGGCCACCTGCGGATTGGCGGACTACACATACCTTCGAAATTTTTTTCATTATTATTTAGAAATATGCAGGTTTCCTCACGATATTTTCCTTCACCGCTAAGCACGTGATAATTCAGAAATTAAACTTAACAATTTCATTGATGCCGGCACCGGGGATAGAACTCAGGTTGCTCGAGTATATTGATCTAGCTAATCCGGCAAACGTTTTGTGGAATTTCGTAAAATCTGTTCTCAAATCCATATTTCAAGTCTCTACGCCTTAAGGTTCCAGAGATATTGTGTTGAGTCAATTATCGGTGGAAATCCATACTTCTATACTAATATATTATAAATGCGAAAGTAACTCTGTCTGTCTGTCTCGCTTCCACGCCAAAACTACTGAACCGATTTAAATTAATTTTGGTACACAGGTAGTCTAGAGCCTGAAAAAGGACATAGGCAATTTTTTAATTGGAAAAAAGTGTTGTAATGGGTTGAAAATATCTTGATATTTATTTAAGAACGACAACGCGAGCGAAGCCGCGGGCGAAAATCTAATCTCTTATGTATATATATAGAAAATAATATTAAAAAGGCAAGCTCCCGTACACTGAGCGATCACGGCTACTATGACATAACATTTAACTATGAGTATTTGAAACGAGTTATGTCGCCTTTGCTATGGACAGTTTAGGAATAGAGTGCTCAGTATATTTCTTAGAATTACGCAAAAACTGTTGCGTAATTCTATGAAATTAAGTTTCTTAGTTTTTTGTCGTTACTACACGTAATAATCCAATTTATTACTGCGTTCGATGAAGCTTTAATAGTCTAAGGACTGAAAGCCTTACATCAGTTATACAAAACAATTTATTAAGTACCTACTGAAATTAGATCCCTACGTAAGTCACTATACAGCGTGTCTTTACAATCGCGACAGTAAATGAACACACATATAGACGATAACTTTTTAAAATTGTATTAAACATTTACTTTCTATAAACATCAATATTCACAGAGTTATTAAATTTTCCAAAACAAAGAATTTTAGAACACTCTTACATATAAAACTGTAACGTAAAGTTCATTTGTAAAGGTCACAAGGCATATGAATGGGTTGAATGTATTTAAAAGAGACAAAACATACTTAGAAGGAGAGACTTGTAATGCGACGCTTTGGCACTGAATGAACAAGTTTCTGAATGTATGAATCAGTCAGTTGTATAGGATGTAATAAATTTTGTTTCTTTTTTACTTAATTAGTTTGTTTGAAAACTATTTTTTTTAATTATGGGTTTTTTTAACGTCAATATTTTTTATGATTATTGGCAAGACGTGTGTTCATTTATTGTCGCGATGGTAACGTCACGCTGTATATAAATACGCTGTATGTTTTACAGCTATAGCTACAATCATATGCCTTATTTTATTACATAATTTAAACATGAATGACATTAAGTTACTATTAAATGAAATGTAAAATGTTTATACACAATTATTTACATAAACAACGCAAAGCTCAAAATATGAGAGCCCGAAACAGTAATGTTTATTTGATACAAACACATAATATAGATATTATTCAATGCCACGTTTTCGTATAAAAATACACCTCGAAGCGGGGAAGAACATTTGTTGTGGAATTAAACTTGGGAATTGTTTGTGGAGGCTGTTTGTGATATTTATTGAGACAAATTGTTATTGTGTACTCTAAGAGCTGAACTCGGCGTTTTACTTTGTTTTCCTTGAGCAGTAACTTAGATGTGTAATACGGATTTTGTATACATTAAAAGTATACATAGGTGTTTACTAAAAATATATTATATTTCTTTTTCACGCTAACACAGTAACATTTCCACTTCACGCCCGTCTCAATTGCAGCACTAATATTATCACTATGGCACTTATTGCCTTACATAAAATTAAATAAAAGTCAGACAAGCTGCTGGTGATGTTCCATTACAAATACTTCTGATGGAATCTATCTCTTACTACTTCCCTTTGCGTACGTTAGAATAAAATTAATAATATAATGATTAATAATAACCCTGTCATAAGGAAGTTAAACAACTCAGTCTGTCCCGTGAAAAATTACGCTGCAAAGGGTTCGAAACGTTGTGAATTTTAATAAACGCGATAAAATCCATAAATTGTCTCGTTTAACATCCACTAGGAATTTAAATCACGAAGGATTTACCCCCCAAGAGATCAAGTCTATTGAATTTACTTTGATGAATTTACAAGTAAATCTCAGTCGTTCCTGAGATTTACTCGTAATTTCATTCCAATCCATTCTGACTCCAACACGGAGCGTCACGAGGTATGACCAGAATTCTTCATTCTTCTTAAGAATTCCAGTCATCGCTTATTCAGGAATGGGAAGGGAATCAGAAAAAAATGTTAATTCTAATAATCTTAAGAATGCGTCGTTTACAAATAAACTATGAAATCTCTACAGTTTTTTATCCCTGTCAATAAAATATGTCTGCCTCTTAAATTTAAATTGCCGAAATTAAATTTTACTGGAATTTCTCTTAACGTTTGTTCCAGCACAACAGAAAATATAAAAACAAGCAGTCTGAACATTGTACACATGTTTTATTTTTAGAGCAAATTACTCATACAAGCTAATTAAATAGTAGTGCTGAGACACACTGCTTTTTCCCTTTTTTCTTTCAAATAGACAAATATAAACACTAAACACATAGTGCGAAAATAGAGGATCGTATCAATTATCAGCCAAAATTCTACTTCTGGATTGAATCTTATAATAATATAATTTTATGATTATTTCTTAATACTTCTGATTCTTCTTCTGCCTATCATTTATCCCAGCAATTGCCAGGGTCTGCTTTCCTGATTAATCTCCTCCACTTTGCCCGATCTTCGACATCCTCATGGGTCAATCCATTGGCTCTCATATCCTGCTTCACAACGTCCAGCCATCGCTTCCTTGAGCGGCCACGAGGTCTAGCTCCCGGGACAATCAAGGCATATCCTTCCGACGTATTTTTCCGACTGGCGTGCGACATGGCCATACCATCTCAAGCACTGCTCTTGTACTGCCTCGAATGAATGTGTTACGTATGCGGTCAGCACGCGTGACACCACACATCTATCTTATCATCTTCATCTCCGTGACGTGAAGCTCTTGAGTGTGCCGACATAGAGCTAGCCAGCTACCGTACAGAAGTACAGGTCGGATGATGCTCTTGTACACGTGTCACTTAAGCTTGGGCGATATCCTGCGGTCGCAGACCACACCTGTGACCTCTCGCCACTTAGCCCAAGCAGCGCGTATCTGAGCTTGGACATCATGGTCGATGCTTCCAGACTCGTGCAAAACAGAGGTACCTGGACGATTCCGACTTAAAGGCTGGTTCAAAACCTATTTGGATTGTGCTAGATTCCGAACTCCCGCAAGCCATGTACTCGGTCTTTGTCACATTAATTTTAAGCCTGCCGTTCTCAAGCGTACCCTTCCAGAGATTTACTTTTCGCTCCAGTTCCAGGCGGCTCTTGTCAACGAGCGCTATATCATCGGCATACATCATCAGCCATGGAGGCGGGTCTTGTATGTGAGTCGAGATGAAGAAAGAAGAAGAACGGACTAAGAGCTAAGCCCTGATGTACCCCTACAGTGATCGGGAAGGGTTTGTTATCGCCAACAACGGTCCTAACCATGGACGCGGAATCGTGGTACATGTCTCTGATAATATCAATGTAGGCCTCAGGGACAACTTTAGATCGCAATGCCCACCAGATACACTGACGAGGCACACAGTCAAAGGCCTTCTGCAAATCCAGGAATGCTAGATACAGAGCTCTCCTTTTCTCCCTGTATGCCCCCATCAAAGTTCTGAGAGCAAAAATGTCACAGAGCACAGTGTCTGAACCTGGTTGAAACCCATATTGACAATTAGAGACAGAACACTCTCGGCGAAGCTTGAGATCGATGATGCGGTTGAAAAGCTTCAGGGTGTGGCACATGATTTTGATCCCCCTATAACTACCGCAATCCTGAACACTGCTCCTCCCTTTGTAAATAGGGGTTTGTAAATAAAACTGAAACGCCACTTATTCTTTATCTTTCCAGTGTTCAAGATACGGTTGAAGAGATCAGTAAGCACGTCTACACAAAGGGAACCCAACGATTTCTATGCTTCGATCTGTATGTCGTCAGGCCCCACCGCTTTCCGGTTATTCATGCAGCGGAGACAGTCCCGAGCTTCGTCAACTGATATCGGGGAAATAAGTCAGAGGTTTGGGGGCAGATTGGATGGAAGACTGTGAGGGTGGTGATTGTTCAGTAAGCCCAGGAAGTAGCTTCCTAATCTATGCTTCACAGAGGCAGGGTTGCACAGCAGCATGCCTTGGGAATCCCTGACACAGAGACATTAGGTGATGTCTTGCGTCGCTTTATCCCGGGCACGTTCCAATTTGCATATGAGCTTTAGCCCCTCCGCAGTGTCGAGCTTATGGTACATTGGAGATAGGCTTTCGCTGCGGGCTCTACCTACAGCTCTTTGCTGTCACGTTTGGCTGCTATGTACTGCGCTCTGTCTTCAGGAGAGTTGGTTTGTTGCCACTCCCTAAACGCAGTCTTCTTTTCCTGAACTACCCCCTGCACCTTTTCATTCCACCACCTCGTCTCCATGTCCATGACGCGACCTCCCTTAGAAACGCCGAGAATTCGCCGTCCGGCCGCGGTAATTGCCATCTTTACAGTGGTAGGGCCACGCAGCAGCCTCGGCTGTTGCAGAATGGGCAGGCACGCCCGTGTATGTACCACCACCTCACAGAAGACCGACGTAAAGTGGAAGTATAATACTTTCGCGTTTCGTCTGGTGAGTGAGGTGTCCGGAGCCTAATTTTCAAAAGGTTGTCCACGCATCTGGAACTCTCGGGTGTAGCATATATCCATGGGCGGCGGTATTCATTTAACATCAGGTGAACCGTCTCTCGCTTGCAACTTTTCACATAAAAAAACTGGGCTCAATCCCAAGCCTCCTGGGCAGTTCCCACGTCAGTCAAGAGCTTATAACTTTCAACCTCTGCCAGAAGGTCTTTCTGCATCGGTCCATTCAGCAACCACCACTTAATTCTTGGTTTGCGTTTCTCGTCTACTTTCTTTTTCGTGGTAAAGAAAAAGTCCATGAAAAGGAGACGATGTTGGGCCGTCAGGACCAGGAATGACTTTACACTTAGTCACCTTGCCAATATGACATCGTCTGGTCAGCAGATAGTCGATTTGAGTTGAGTGGGATCCACTCTTATTCGTGATAAGATGCTGGTAATTCTTTTGGAAGAATGTATTCAAGACGGCCAGATCACACGCAATACAACCTGTATTAGGATGTTATCGCCCTCTGCATTGGGACGACCATACCCAAAACCACCAAGAACACGTTCATACGTCTCAGCTGTCCTACGTAACCGCTTAGATCCCCCCCCAACGACTATCAGTTCGGTAGTCGGTATAATACCCACTCCCAGACTATAAACTGCTCCCAGAAGCCATAACATCTTACTGGAATTTCTTGTCAAACTATTTCCAACGTCGTCGTCGGAGTCGTAGTTTTGTAAAGAACTAAATTTATTTTAAAAATGATTCACGGGGATGACTACATGTGCGTTGCTGCAAAATAAAATTATAAAAAAGGTTAATTAACTTGTAGTACTTAAGAAAGGGCTTAAACGAACAACTATGGTTTGAATGATCTGAGGTTTTCAAAATCAATAATATTATGTTCACTAGTGGTATGGTGTATAGATTTTCTATTTGAATCTAGTTATGAAGTTTTCAAAATCAGTAATATTATGTTCCATAAATAATACTGTATATAAAAATTTTAATTACTACGTGAATAAGACATTGGCTTAAAAATACTACTTAATTTAAAGTAAAAACAAAAAAAAACTATTTTTTTCTTTACGAATATCATTTGTGAGAATTGAGTGTTGAGAATGATACCAACTTATACGAGTATCTACCAAGGGATTAAGATGAATGGAAGTCTTAATCACATGGTAAAAATAATATACCAGAGAAATTAAAAAACCGACTCACGCAAAAAGGGTTCCGTACCCTTATCTAGAAACACGGTAAAAAAAAAATAATGTAATGTATGGGCGCCCCACTTAAACATTTTATTCTGTTTTTTAGTACTTGTTGTTATAGCGGCAACAGAAGTTCGTCTGTGAAAATTTTAACTGCCTAACTGTCACAGTTGATGAGATACGGCCTGGTGACAGACGGACAGACAGACAGTGGAGTTTTAGTACCGGTATTTTGTAATAGGGTTACTACCTTATTTTATTATTTATTTTATATTATATTTATTACCTAATACCCTTTACCCTTTGGGCTTACCCTTTGGATACAGAACCCTAAAGACTGTGGAAAAATGTTCCTCCTAAGATAGCGTCAGCCAAACACTATCAGGCAAACGAATCCTCCGAGCTTATCAGTGATACGATTGACACTGACATTACACATTACGCCTGTGTGGAAAGTAAAAGTAAAATAAAAGATAAACAGATCGCTTTGGATGTCGCATTGTTAGTATTAGTTTAGTTTTTGATTAATCCGATTCATTATAATTTATGTTAACATTGCTATGGAGTGTGGGTTCGATAAAAAACATGAACCAAGTAAGTACTTCCATATAATAATTTATCGTGAGATAATCCATTTCGAGAAGCAACCGTATGTAACACCGTGTGTAATATATCTCTTGTCTTTTTAATAACTCTGAGCAACGAAGTAAAAAGAACATAATTTCACTACTACATTCCGTTCTAAAATATAAATGATTGCTTCACGATTTTCTTTTTCCTTAAAGTTATCATATACTATTCAAATCCCCCACTTAAGGGCACAAGATAATTAATGTTTTCCATTAAACACATTTTATGGAAAAATTGTGCATAGCCATTTCGAAAAAAATATGTGTTACAATTGCGTGTTACAGTTAATAACAGCTAATGTGGCAGAAAATCGTGAATAGAGAATGAAAAAAAAGCATAACTTTTGTTTCATAGCGTTAAACGTTTCAGAATGTTGTCTTGGTTTCCGGCACGTGCAGGCGTTTTTGCTGTTCTTCGCATTCGTCCTGTGCTTTGCCATGACTGTGAATATGAGCATCGCTATAGTTGTTATGACCGACCCAGCACAAACCGATGTAAGTTTACATATTGATCCATTAAACACAAGGAAAGGTGCCAGCAAAATCTCTCTCCGCAGTTCTTTTTTTTTTTAATTTTTTTTTATCAGTGCTGTCAGTTTCCTCTTGTGTATTTTTTTTTTAATTTTATCACTATTCACTCAATGACGTAAGTTAATACAGAATCTTTTTCCTACCTAGACGGTGGATATCCACTTTTTTGTGGATGCGTCGTTAATGCGTTTTATGTAAACTTCTTTTTGTTCATCTTATTTTTCTTTTAAATAAAAATGTACATTTATGTCCGGTTAATCATACATCCGATTGTGATGAAATTTTTGTTTTACGTACACTCAGGAAGGTTCTTGAATTGATTTCCTTTCATTGAGCAAAAACCTATTTTAAACACTTTTTTCTTCACATAACGTACCAATGCGTGGCGAGTGATGCTAGTCTACATATAAATCGAAAGGATAGTGTGTGATATTCACTAGGTCTCCATATTGGGAGCCCAAAAGCGAAAGTTCGCCGCCTCTATGCACGAATAGTAGTCATCTTCTGTGGAGCGCCAGTTTGGTTTAAAGGGTAAAATTCTTAATCGGTAGAATTCTGATGAAACTTGTTTGCTTCCCCGTAGAGGTTACATTTCCCATAAACGATTTGTGGACGAAATAAATATTCTTAATTTGAAACACCTTTACATCCAAACAATTCTTGTATAGATGGAGGTTTCATAAGCAAAAATTCAAGAATAAATCCTGACTTGTAGCATAGAATGCAATTTTATAGACAGGTTTATTTATCATTTAGTAGAACATAAAATCTACCTATATTATTTCGAGATATCAGTAAGATGCAGTAGCTTAAATTTTTCATAAACCTGTTTACCAGTAGTATTTTTTTGCATCTGTTATGTTAGCTATGTCGATATTATTTTCATCGATTAGTATTATTAATATTACACAATTTAAATCTGTTCCTACTTTCAGTCCTTTGATTGGAATATCCAGAAACAAGGAGTGATACTCTCGTCATTCTTCTGGGGATATCTTTTTCTTCAAGTGCCCGCAGGTGAACTGGCCAATAGGTTCGGAGGAAAGAATTTAACTATGTTATGTGTTAGCATCAATGCCATAGCTTCATTATGCTTACCGATGTCCGCATACTACGTGAGTTTTTTCAATTGATTTATAACACTTTCCAGGCACGATTCAGTTAACAGTGAAATCAAAATTTAGAGAAAAAGCACGATGATCTTTAAAATAAATTTCTACTCCAATTATACATCAGTGTCATGTTAATAGAAACCATGCTTAAGACGCGATTCCCCTAATATTTTTATTAATGCACGAACAACTAGATATTTTTTGTATTTGTGTGTGTGTGTTTTTTTTACATCACACAGCTTGAGTTGCTGGAATTAATTTTTAACTAGAAGGTAAATTATACGCCAATCGTTTCCTTAGGACACTTATACCAAAATGGCACCTTGTTCAATTTATAAAACAATCACAACAATAGTAATTAAAATTAAGCGTTCATGGAAATGATCACCATTTGTTTTGACAATCACTGAGTAAATCCTTGACGTTTTTCTTCTATCCTTCTGATTGTATATTTTTTTATTTCTTTTTCCATAATACATGAAAAGATTATATTCCATCTATCTTCTTTTTATGTAAAGTTTCTCTTCAAAACGTTGCGTCACCTTGTCACCAGAATTGAAACTTAAGTCAGAAACTCAAATTTAGCTAATATACAAAACAAAACTAACTTTCAATAACGTGGGAGTTTATTTCCTTAATAATATTTTTAATTCTCTTATAGGGCGGATGGCAAATGGTTTGCACTTGTCGAGTAATACAGGGATTGTTTCAAGGATTCCTAATGCCGGCGGCGCATAATCTCCTTGCCAAATGGGCTCCCCTAGAGGAGAAGAGCCGGATGGGGGCCTTCGTGTACGCTGGTATGATGAATACATTAAAATGTTTACGGATGATTAGGGTTAAATTATTGAGCCACTGATTTATTATAATGCTAGAAAGCAAGCATAGGCGTTAGAGTGGGATGAAAGTATTATGTATTTCACACAGAACCGAGCACTTCATAACCATACATAATAGCTTTAATATCAATATGTTACAGTAAAAAAACCTTAACAAACTGAGAAAGATGTTAACAAAAGATGTTAACAGATGACTCCGTGGCGCCGTTGCCAAGGTATTGGCTTCGGCGTCGGGGGTCGTGGGTTCGATTCCCACACGGGACAACTATTTGTGCGACCCACAGATAGTTGTTTCGCATCTGGGTGTTTGTCCTCGTGCAATTTATGTTTGTAAAACGTCCTTACAACACAGGATAATGTTATCCTAAAGTGAGGGCAATGTAAAAAAAAACAACAATAAAAAAAAAAAAAAAAAATTGCCAACTGCAACTTTTCATAGTCGAAAAATGCTAACTTAAAATTGGGGAACAGTAAGTATCACTAGAATCATGAAAAAGCAAGACACCTGCGGTTAATTTTCCACGTCTTTTATTTCTTTTATTAATGCAGTCATTATCTTACGCCATATAATCTTTATATTTCTCCCACAACTCTTGAGATCGGAGAGTATATATTATGAAATTAGGAGGTGCATAAAGGTCACCAATTTTGACTGGTGATTGACACTGTATAATTTCTTCCATTCATTTCGTCAGCTTCATTCTGTGATTATCATTATCTATTAGACGCAGAACTACGTGTCTCCCAAAAAGTGCGTCTTCCTGGCCATTGACAATTATTACGTCTTTTTTGTGTGAGAAATCTTCGTTTTGATGTTAAAGAAATAGAAACACAATTTCACATTTATAACATTAAACCTTGCGTTCGCCTTTAATTCAATATACTCGAGCAACCTGAGTTCGATCCCCGGTGCCGGCACCAATGAAGTTTTTAACTTTTAGTGCTGTCTTATCACGTGCTCCGCGGTGAAGGAAAACATCGTGAGGAAACCTGCATATTTTCGAAATAATAACAAAAAAATATTTCGAAGATATGTGAAGTCCGCCAATCCGCAGTGGGGCCGCGTGGTGGACTATGCCCTGATACCCTCTATATAGAGGAGGCCTTTGCCCAGCAGTGGGACATGTATAGGCTGTTATTTTTATACCCGTCCAAAGGAACACTGCGTTGGGTATAAAAAAAATATATTCTTATTTCATCTTAATTATATAAGAATTTTCAAAATGTAAAAGTTTAGGCATATATTGTAATTACGTAATTTTAAATGTTTATGTAACTGTGATGTTAACAGGAGCCCAATTTGGAACAGCACTTCAGTTGATGACGGGTGGCATCGTGGCCGACTATTGGGGTTGGTCTGCAATATTTTACGTTAACGGAGCATTTGGAGCCGTCTGGACAGTAGTTTACTCGTTATTGGGCTCAAACTCACCTGAGGAGTCAAAAATTATAAATGGCCATGAAAGGGATTACATACAAAGCTCACTGGGTCATGTTGGTGGACACCAAGTAAGAAGAAAAAAAGTTATTATATAATATAGTAATGTTTAAACTCAATCTACTAAAACCCTCTATACAAAGGAGGCCTTTGCCTTTTAGTACATTCACATAGGCTGCAACTTTCCTTTTTTTTCCTCTTGTAATAATATCAGAGGTACGATTACTTTTTATCTGCTCAGGCACTCGTTGACTTCCAATTCACAACAAAATTTATTTTATACCTTTGATAGAGTAATCCCATCATCCATTGTATAGTTTACTGTGATAGGGCCACGCCACAACTTCTGCTATTGCAAGAATACGCAGGCTCGAAAGAGGAGGCGAGGTAGGTAACCGAGGCTACTTCCTTTTAAGTATTTTCAACACATCTGCAAGCTCAGTGATGTTGTAGATGACGTATAACAAGAGACATTCCTTAAACGGCGAAACAGGAACATGACTGATATTCAGGTGAATAGCAGTTATGTTCCTGTTTTGTGTGGCAGGTGCCACCAACATGAACCACCTGCTCGCTTGACGACTTTCGTAGTTTAAAAACTATGGGTATAAATATACATAGTCAATTAATAATTGAATAATTCCCATTGGATAGTAGTCAATTGGTACCTCAAAACTTGTGAGATGGCGATAGCGCTATAATAATTCATAATATTGTAAATGATGATATTGTCCAAAAAAGACGAATCTTAGCGAGTAACTTTAGTCATCAAGTCAAGTATAGTTATTCTTCTTTTTCTTTTGCCTGCCCTCTCTTAAGTCGGATTGGGACAACATGCCAATGTCCGTACTGGAAAACGGTTTTCTGACCAGCCACTTGCATGACCTAACCTCTTCTTGGGAATAAAAACCCATATCTGGAACATTTATCTGTAGGTCAAATAGGTCCTTCTCCCGTTTGGGAATCAAATCTACAACATCCACTGCCGAAGCCAATAGTTTAGCAACAACGCCAAAGAATTCTTAACTTAAAACTTTCAGAAACGGAAAACACCGTGGAAGTCAATAGCAACATCCCTTCCGTTCCTGTCAGTGGTTGTCGCTCACTGCGGCTTCAAGTGGGGCTACTGGGCCCTGCTCACAGGAATACCGACGTACATGCATAAGGTTTTCGGAATGAATATAAAAGCAGTAAGTCGTTCTATCTACGTTAGGACTAAGGACTAGGCAGTTGACTAAAATAGGCTAAAACAATGACGATAATAAATGTAGTTTCAACTGTTACAGTTGTTTCTTCATTATTGTTGTTCTACCATACGTGTTCGCTGTTGCATGAATGGGCAGGTCCGTCCAGGTTGGTACCACGACCTCACAGAAGACCGGTGTGAAGTAGACGTGCTACACTTCTGCGTTTCATCTGGTGAGTGACCTCACTGCGTGACAGTGAATGACGGCTACCCAGCCGGGACCCACTTTACTAAAAGCTGGCAACTCATCAGCAAACCGACGGGTGTTGCAACTTTCCATTAGCGGCCGTCGTCACTTAACATCAGGTGAACCGTCAGCTCGCTTGCGAGCTCATCTTTTCACATAAAAAAAGCATAAAACATGATATAATTATCACATTGTGTACTTTTTCACAGAATGGACTGCTGTCTGCATTACCGTACTTAACTCTATACCTGTTAAGTTTTCCTTTTGGTTTTCTGTCGGATGAAATAATTAACCGAAAATGGCTTCGAATAACTACATCAAGAAAGTGTTTTAATACAATCGGTAAGTTGGAGACGATTTATTCCAAGATGATTGTAAAATCAAACTTATGTTTTGTTTTCATTTTCAACAATTTTTACAGACCAAAATATAGTTTTATACATGTTTATGTTTAATACTCAATTGATACAAATGATGAAAACAAAATTACAACATCACATTTAGGCCATATACATAACTATCTTCTTAATTTAACATTCAAAAAGTGCCATGCGACACTTTTGATGCCACACAAAACTAAATCTGAATTTCGATCACATAATTAAAAAATATATGTAAGTCATCAAATCAATTATTTCATTTAAGTGACAACACTCAGGCATTGTGGTCCAATTAATTCTAAATCCAATTTAGATAATTCTTTGCCTAAAAAAATATGACTTAATTACACAGTTAGAGCTTATATTTTTTCCCTGCAGTAAAAATATTGTATTGGACCGTGTTATTCTAACTATGTGTTTGTGTCTTTACAGGATATTTCGGTCCCGCTGCAGTGCTTATTGCATTAGCCCATGTATCGGCGGGAAACGTGACCTTAGCTATCACGCTACTCACTCTGGCACTTGGAATAAACGCAGCTTTTTACAGCGGATACATAGCGAGTGATATTTATTAACACGCTGTTTAACAACTTTTGTATTACCTTCACCCGTAAAATAGCAAAGATTTTTTTTATGCAAGAAGATGGCAAGGTGGCTCATCTAATGTTAAGCCATATCCGCCACCCATGGACGATTTAAATACGTTGCCATCTTACACAAAATTGGGTCCCAGCTACATTACTCACCAGGCGAAACGCACAAGTATAACATTGCCACTTCACGCCGGTCTTCTGTGAGGTCGTGGTACTTCCCCGGACGAGCCTGCCCATTCGTGCAACATCAAAGACTGCTTAGTGGCCCTACCACAGTTCATATATGTATGTAACCTTTTGTACGACGAGTCTTTAGTTTTTATTATTATTACATTCTAACACAGAATGAAAACATAATTGCAGTACAAACAAACTTTTTATGTACAAATGTGCCCGCTCTTCCCGGGAAGTGGCGCGCTCTCAAGAAAGATCAGTATCGACCCATGGTATTAGTGAAGTAATAATAATAGTGCACCACTCCTCTTAGTGACCTCACGTCTCGTGACTGAGGTAACCGAAGTACTCAGAAGTTGCGGAGTTTATTTTTTATGTGAGAACGTGGCAAGCGAACTGGCGGTTCACTAAATGTTGAGTCATAACCACCGCCCGCGTTGCCACCTAATATTGAAGTGGGGTTGCCTCACTCATCAGACGAAACGCAAAAGTGTAAAACTACCACTTCACGCCGCTCTTCTGTGAGGTCGTGGTACCACTGCGTACTGTACCATTGTTGCCGTTGCAGTCGAGTGTTCATAGGCGCTATTGCGCCGTTTTCATATGTTTCTTTATATTTATTTATTCGTAAGTTCTGCCTTCTAACGAATGGCATTTGGACTGGGTTACCGAATAATAAGTATACTGTACAATGAAAGACGTATCATCGTCGGTTTATTTTCAGAAGAGGTGAGGTGTCGGATCAAACGAAACGATTATAACGTAATATGTGTTTTCATCAATACTTTTACCGAGTATGTTTTCTCTTAAATACATTACGTTTATGACATCATATTTAAATTTTTATCCTTATTTAACATAAGGATATTCATAACATTTTATAATTCACAACATCAGCCAAAACCTCACAAGATAACTCTTTTCTTCTTATATATATTCGGAAATTATACAGCTATGGTCATAGGTTTCTAGTTTGACAACGGTCGTAAATGTCATCATATCGTCATGGAAAAATAAAACTTCTTTTAACAATTTTTCTAATGCTGGCAACCCATTTATTAGTGTTTACTTGATTAATAGAGTAGTAGGGATATAGTGAACTATTATTATTCAATAACAACTAACAACTAACTCTTAAGATTATTTTGCTTTCTACTTTTTAGCTGGGCTCGTTAGACATGGCTCCAAATTTTGCCGGTACACTGATGGGAATATCAAACACAGTTGCAAGCGTTATGGCAATTCTCGCTCCTCTTATGAATGGTGTCATCCTGAAGGATGAGGTATGCTATGATGCATTGGATTGTTATCCGTCTGGTTTACTGGATATAAGCAATAAGCTTAGTAATTACTAATTGGTAAACGATAGATAGACCAGCCACATAAAAAGACATCTGACCTAATACATGATCAAGTGTCCGATTCTGTCATCTTATAGGTAACGTTATAATAATAATATCTACGTTTTTCGTAGATATTATTCAACTATATCGAGAGAAATAAAACTCATGTAACTTTCATCTTGACGACCCGAACGGCGTAGTGGGTAGTGTACCTGCCTCCTGCGCCAGAGGTTGTGGGTTCGATCCCCACTACTGGAAAAATATTGTGTGATGAACATAGTGTTTTTCTAGTGTCTGGGTGTTTATATATGTATTTATTTACAAAAGAAAAATATGTTTAAGTATGTTTATCAGTTTTCTAGTACCCAAAGCGTTGCTTAGTTTGGGACTAGAAAATGTTGTGTAAAAATGTGTCCTAAAAATATTTATTTATTTATCTATACATAAAACTATTTCAAAAACAGACATAATATATTAAAAAAAAAGGAAATTGATATTTTCGTAACAAGAATTTACTTTTCAGACGGACATATTGGAATGGCGATACTTATTTTATCTATCGGCCGCAGTGTACGTGGTGACGAATGTTTTTTACGTTATTTTTGGGAGCAGCGAAAGGCAACATTGGAATGAACCGAGAGAATTAAACAATCAAAAAGCACCCGAGTGCGGTTAGAGCTTCGAGAATAAATTCAATAGAAATTAATCACTGAATATTCGATGTCTCCTCAGAAAACAATGATAACAACAAATGATGTAGACATTTGATATCACCGCTGTGTGTTACTGTGGCTTCTGTTTTGAAATAAATCACTGTCAGTACACTTTGAGAAATAATAAAAGTACCCAAGTTAAAACACAAAATTGTATTCCAGATAATAACTTTACCTAAATTTGTCGTGGTCACACTTAAAATAGAGACAGCTCTTGGCAGACTACTTGCAAACATAAGTGACCTCATATGACTGTTGCCGACGCCTATACGTCAGTGTCGGGCGGTCCATAGCTTGGTACGGAGCCTCCATATGGGCCGATACCTTGAAAAAAGAGAACAAAGTGCTGTTGCGCAAATCTGTTATTTTATGTTGGAAGATGGCAAGCGAGCTGGCGATTCCCCTGACTGTATGTGATAACCGCCACCCATAGTAATCTGACAAACTCGTAAGTTTGCAGATGCGTTGCCTTTTAAAACTGTGGGCCCCGTCTACCTCACCTTTTAGACGAAACGCAAAAGTGTAAAACTACCACTTCACGAAGGTCTTCTGTTGAAGTCGTGGTACTTACCTGGACGGACCTGCCCATTCGTGCAATTACGAAGACTGTTGCGTGGCCCTACCACGGTAAGACCTACGCACGCAACCTTCCCGCCTGATAGTGCAATCCTGATCAAAAGACATGTGGGAGTCTGCCACTAAACATGGGGCTGTATTAATTGCAGCGACTAACATATTAACATAGAGGGCCATAGTCGCGCCGAGGTTGCGGAAGTTTGCGTTTTCTTGCTCCAGCCGGCAGATGCACCATGGGGTTTTTAGTGGGAACCACCTTCTGTCCAGGACTCCCACAAACGGGGGGACGCTTTCGCACACTTCCGCGAATCTACTGGGAACTCGGTCCGAGGGGATTCCCACAAAGCCCTGCCACTCTACTAAATCAGCGGCAAGGCATCCATAAAGGATTTTTACCACGTAAAAATACGGGGGACTTTGTGACTAGCTCATTAGAGTGATCGGTGCACGTGTTGATTTCAATTTTTTTCTACAATTTTTTTCTAGAAACGTGCACGATGCAAGTCCATCCATCCTCCACGGCTTACAGCCACAGATGCGCTGTCACAGATATTATTTATCATGTCACGTATCGTGTGACTCTCTAAACTTAGGACCTCTAACGTTAAACATGGTTTTATAAACTTTGTCGAATAGCTCACAAAGAATTTTGTTTTATAAATAATAATTTATAAATAATTCTGTCTGCCATGGTATGCTCTAAAAGAAATTTTATGTTGTATGTTTTAGCTGTGTGTCTGTAGAGTTGGAAATTTTTGGTAGTCGCGTGGTATATCATTCTTGGGTGACGTAGCCTGTCGAATTTAACATTCAAAAGCAAACACTTCTACCAAGTATTTAACAGCGATTAACACTAGCAATCATTTCTATTTTTTCCCTCGGTTAAAATGAGTCAAAAGTTGTCGGAGACAATTCTGCCTGTGGATTGTTTTTAGATAATACTATTATGTTTTTATTCTTTATTAAAAAAGATTAATTTAATTAGGCCTTTAATTATAACACACACCTACCTTAGCTCCATACTAATTAATTTAAATATGATAATTTGAACTCGACATCGTGCTAACAAAACCAACGGGTTTTAGTCACATTTGAATGTAGATACAAATATTTCAAAACCAAAGTGTCTTAATGGATTTTGACGGATATTATATTATGTGTTCAGTAAACACTAACTTTAGTGAAATGATACTCTTCAATCAAATTTTTCACATTATTAAAACTTAAAGGATAAGCACGAAAGCACACAGATACAATACTCATGGAGATGTAGTATAGTGTATAGTATAGATAGTTTCAATCAGATATTTCCATCCAACGACATACTTTATTTAAAGTTCGATTTCAATTAACGATCTGTTTTTTTAATTGAATGATACATTAATTTCTTAGAATTGAATCTTGGGAATGTTTCCAAATTATATCTGCCGAGAAAGAGGAAATCTAAATAAGCTGGGTTAGAACAACACGTCCTGCGAAATTAAAATGTGTAGAAAAATGTTTCTCTTTAGATAATGTCAGCCGTTCACTATCGGTCAAACGGGTTTATCATTACGTGATTGACATTGACATTAAGACTAAGTTAAGAAATTCAAGACAGTAAATGGATCGCTTTAGACGCCACATTGTCAATATTTAGTTTAGCTTTTTTCAATTCTAATTTAGTATATGAAACTTAGTCAGTGTTGTAGATATGCAGCGTGGCATTGATTTGAAACGTGAACAGAGTAAGGACTTTAATATTTTTTATTGTGAGATATTCTTCTTTCGAACAACGAACATATTTTGTATCTCAAAAGATCTCTTGTGTTAATAACCGTGAGTAACCCTGCTCGGAATTTTTTTATTTTACTTCTCTACGAGCTTTGACAACATTTCCTAGCGAAAGTATAATAACTCCCATTTCACGCCGTTTTTTTGTGAGGCCATAGTACTTTCCCGGACGAGCTTGCACATTCGTGCAACGGCACAAGCTTTCACCTCACCCTTCCGCAGTATATTATATCGATTTTATATCTAACTAGCAGTCCCGGCAAACGTTGTTCTGCCATATAAATTATTTCTAGGGAATTTGTAGGGTAGAAAAAACTGTTTAGGGTAAACCACCCTTAACATTTAGGGGGATGAAAAATAGATGTTGTCCGATTCTCCACCCTGGCCGATATGCACACCAAATTTCACGAAAATCGGTCGAGTCATTTCGGAGGATTTCAATTACTAACACCGTGACACGAGAATTTTATATATTAGTTTTTAATTGACCATATCCCCCTTTTATATTTGCAGTGACATACAAAGTAATGGAGAATAAGTAAATAAATATCCGAACCTTTTTCAGAAACACTGGGCTCCTGTAGAAATATTTAAATATTGAGAAATTTAAAAAGTGATTCAATACCTACCTTGTAAATATGTTATTGCTGGTTAAATAAATGATTATTTATATATTTTATCCTCTGCCAGATATTTCAGAAACTACTTAGATGCGAATACCACGATAATCAGTTTCCCAATTAAATTTTTAATTTAGTCAATGTACTAAGTTCCTGTTAAGGTTTTTATATCACTTTACATCACTTATGTATATTAATACGTGAAGCAAAGACTTTGTACCGCCTTTTACGAAAATTGCGTGGACGGAGGAGTAACACAATTATAATGTATATAGAGAAAGAGTTCAGAACGCTGATATGTTTTTTGAATTATGCATAAAAAATACTTACGTTAAATCAATATAGAAAACATTACACACACTACCATGTATTTGTCACTCATACGCATATAAACTCTTTTGTTTATTGTTTATTGTATTCGAGAATAGATTTATATTATTCCAATTTATAATTTAAATTATTAAGTGGTCGAATTTTGACCACTCAGCGTCCACTATTTTGTATAATTAGAGATATAAAATTATATCCAATATGTACTAATTTAAAATTAATTTAATTATCTAATAAACCTAGTCCACGCGGCATGTTGCCAAGAACTCTAGCTGCATTTCCTCGCTGAATAGTTTTGCTTAACTTTTGAGTGAGAAAAGAACCAGCCCTCTTGTCACTAGCCACGACGATAAGACTAGCTACCGTTTGTATTTTTTTCTCCGCAACAATTGTTAAAAATTAAATTTTTAAATTGTATATGTTTTTGCGCGAAACCAGAAGACGCAGAGTCGAATGCAGCAGCGGCGAATGTTTTTGTTAATTTATCTACAAAAATTTACAATCGTCCATTTACAAAGTCTCATATTCCATTTTTTTTATTTTAAAAGTTGCCAAGCGAGCAGACGGTTGATGTTAAGTGAATACTACCGCCTATGGACATCTGCTACACACGAGGGTTACAGATGCATTGACAACCTTTAGAAAATTGAGGAAATTATCGTTGGTATTTGATCTTGGGCTCCGGATATACTTGAGGAACTCCTAAAAATCAATTGTAAAATGAATACAGAGCGAGATATTTGAAGTCGATTCTGTGTTTCGTTATTACAAATATGGAATTGTATCTTTCACAATGTTGTCTTGGTTCCCGGCACATGCAGGCATTGATGCTGTTCTTCGCGTTCATCCTGTGCTTTGCCATGACCGTGAATATGAGCATAGCTATAGTTGTTATGACCGACCCAGCTCAAACAAATGTAAGTTTATGTATCAGTGGCTTATTAATAACAAGGAAAGGCAAGGAAAAATGTCTCTCCATATTATGTACTTATTCAGTTTTTAAATTATGTATTATTTTTTCAATTTTATCGCAGTAAAAATTATTTTCATGCTAACATAACTAGTTAATAGAGAAACTTTTTTCTGATACTGTCGAAACTGTTGGCGCTGGCAACACTGTATACCGGATGTGACGCTATCTACTCGAGCGAAGGGAAACTTGGTCGCATGGAGCAACGGTCACTTGGATTTCGACTGCATTCCCGGACGGATTAAGGTAAAACGTTAGAACTCTTATAAAATATAGTCCAAAAACTTTTTCCTGATACTGTCGAAGCATATCCACATTTTGTGGATAGGTTTTCTATGCAGGATATAAAGTCTTAATATGAATCGATTCCCTTTGTTTGAGACAATTCATGTGTAGGTGGATGTTTTACAACGATAAAAAATCAAATAGAAAGAGAATACCCAGACTTGGAAGATAGAATGCTATTTTATAAACTGGCACCATCAATTCAATCAGCAATTGAATGCAAAATGAAATTTACTATGTTGCTTTTATCTCTAGAATGTACTAGTTTTAAGTTTCTTCTAGTCAGTAGTTTGCTGTTTTATCCGTGGCAAAATCTGTATTGCTGTTACGGCTTGATTAATATTGTAAACCAATTGTATATCTGCTTTCTGCTCACAGTCCTTCGAATGGAGCATCCAGAAACAAGGAGTGGTACTCTCGTCATTCTTCTGGGGATATCTTGCACTTGAAGTGCCTGCAGGTGAACTGGCGAATAGGTTCGGAGGAAAGAATTTAATCCTGTTTTGTGTCGGTGTAACTGCCATAGGCTTATTATATTTTAATATTATTAAAGTACACACTAATATAATAGTGTTTGTCTATACCAAGCTATTTGAATTACAGGAATTTTAATGAATTTTACCAGCACCAGCCATTACCACTATTTTATCCAATAATAATAACTTATTCTATTCTAAACTTAAGCTTATTCTATTTCTTAAGCAATCTATAAATAGTTTATAAAATAAATTATTCAAATTTTGCACTATTAAAAAATAATAAACAATTTAATATCTTTGTGGAGCTAATCATTGAGTACACCCCTGACATTTTCTTCTATCCTGCTGATTATACATTTCCCCAGTTTTATTTCATGAAGTGCTTCGGTTATCCGTTTCTCTTCAAAACGTTACGTTACCTTGTTCCCTTAATTCAAGTCCAAGCTCAGCTTAACGTATAAAATAAATTTTACTGTAAGTACCGTGTAATGTTTGTATCCTAATGAATCCTTTTAATTCTCTAAGGGCGGTAAATGGTATGCACTTGTCGACTAATACAGGGATTGTTTCAAGGATTCCTAATGCCTGTGGCGCATAATCTGCTTGCCAAATGGGCTCCCCTAGAAGAGAGGAGCCGGATCCTTCGTGTACGTGTTGCTATAATAAAAGGGTCTGACTTGCTATAACAGAATTGGTAATTCTTTGAGATATTTTAGTGCTCTAATATAAAACTTTAAATTGTAGATTTTTGTAGGTAAATGAACAAACACTTTCGGCGCTGCTAGATTCGAACCTGCTAACTTGAACTAATTTTAATTCCTTTGTCAATAGTGTGCTGATATTAAAAACCACTACTTACGTTTACATGTTTTTTTGATGTTATCAACGCATAGTTAAATGAACAGATTACGCGAATTAGGCATTTCTATATTAAAACATCTTAACTATATTAACTTACTCCGACCCGTTAAAAGGTTTAATTTTGTGTTATTTTATTACCTTTTAAAAATGCAATTCAGTTTAGGCATATATTGGTCTAAAGATTTTTTTTTCTATATATAACCTCAGCCCATCGACTTTAATTGCAACACCCATAGGTTTTCGTTGACACTTTTTAATAAAGTTGACCCTGGCTACCTCACTCACCAGACAAATTACAGACGTATAATATTTATTCTTCACGCTGGTCTTATGTGAGGTCGTGGTACTTACCCGGACGGACCTGCCCATTGGCGCAACAGCCGAAGTTGCGTGGCTCTGCCACAGTTAAATACAAAGATTACGCGAATTATCCATTTGTTTGTTAAAAAATCAGTCCTCATAGACTCTTAAGTACATTAATATAGTCCCGTTAAGAGGAACACTGTGACAAAATAAAATGTACAATAATTTTGAAGTGAAACTTCTAATGCGACTTCCAACACGGTTTCGTTAAACGTTTAACGCGGAGGGGGTGTGAAAGCACTGTTGCGTTAAACGTTCAACGCTCCTGGGAAGGGGGAATAGAAAGAACGATAGTGAATGCGTGGCATTCCAAGTTTCACTTCTTCCGCGCGGAGGGACTCCACGTTATTTTATTTTATTTCGCTTTCTAGGTGTGAACTTTAAAGATGCAATTAAGTTACGACATATAAATATTTATTTAAATGTACTTATGACAGGGGCGCAATTTGGAACCGCACTTCAGTTGATGACGGGCGGTACCGTGGCCGACTATTGGGGTTGGTCTGCAATATTTTACGTTAACGGAGCATTTGGAGCCGTCTGGACAGTAGTCTACTCGCTGCTGGGCTCTAAATCCCCCGAAGAGTCAAAAATTATAAAGGCCTACGAAAAGGATTACATACAAAACTCACTGGGTCATGTTGGTGGACACCAAGTAAGAAGACAAATTTCCCACTGAAAGGCAAAGGCCTCCACAGCAAAGTGGGTATCAGACCATAGTCCACCACGAGACCCCACTGCGGATTGGTGGACTTCGCATATGTTCGAAATATTTCTTTTGTTATTATTTCGGAAATATGCAGGTTTCTAGTATGTATCACTATAAGTAATCAGGAACAGTTATAATAACAGAGCGTCCACACTTGATCAACGTTTATTTCTTTTGTGGCACAAATAATTTGAACCTACCATCAAATGCATATAATTATTTAAGCGCCTACTTATAATTAAACAATTATAGTAATTGGGCACATCATTGCTATTTAATCTGTTTCTACAATGTAGTATTGTAGATATATTATTTTAGTTTCCTCACGATGTTTTTTTTCACCGCTGAGCACGTGATAATTCAGCCCTTGAAATTAACAATTTCTTTGGTGCCGGCACCGGGGATCGAACTCAGGTCGCTGAGTATATTGGATTAAAGGCGGGCGCCCGGACACTGAGTTATCACGGCTCTTATCTTTATCTTACCTATTTTAGTAGTAGTAGGACCATGCAACTTTTGTTGCAGATGCGTTGTCACCTTTTAATTAAGTGGGCCCCTGCTACCACACTCACCAGACAACACAGAAATAATAAAAGCAGTAAAAAAAAAGCAGTGAGTTGTTCAATCTGCATTGGGACCAATTCTACCACGAGGGTGGCGATATATTAAAAGTTGTTCTGATTGCATATTTTCCAAGCTTCAAAGGAATGAATTGTTCCCGCTAAAGAAAATGAATGAGATTTCAATTGAGAAATTAGAAGCTAACAGAAAATTTGCAACCAAATATAAATTAAAGGCCCATTTACACGATGCCATTTTCTTGTACCTACATACAAGAGCAATAATTGAATGCAATAAATTGCTCGCAATATTGACCATCAAGAATTGTAAGCAACAGTTTACACGCAGATATAGTAAAAAAAAATGAATGCGATTATTGAATGCAAGTCTTGACAAGAAATAATTGCAAATGTCTTTTGTTTACACCAATGCAATTATGTTCAGGCGATTATTGCTTTCAAGTTTTGACTTGTCTAAACACATGCTTGTATGTGCGTGTACAATTAAAGGCCCATTTACACGGTGCCAGTTTCTTGCCTGTTGTATACAATTAAATTGAAGCAATAAATAAGTTGCATGGTCTAAACAACAAATGGTCTAACCAATTATTGCGCGCAATTTATTGCATTCAATTATTGCTCTTGCATGTACAAGAAAATGGCATCGTGTAAATGGGCCTTTATTGGTGTGTTGCTTCAAGTATTGCACGTATTTGCGTTGACAAATATTTCATTCAAGTGTTGAACGTTTTGAAAAGGGCTGTTTATTTTAAAAAAATGGGCCAATAATAAGTGTTTGAGTTAGATTATGCCGATTTTATATATTTAGATTATAGAGATTTTATTATTATTCATTTTTTGTCCAACTTTTTATACGACCTTTTCTCAATATTTCTTGCCTCAAAAGACCAGCAACGATTAAACACCCTCACTCGCACTCATATTTGCAAAGGAAGAATGAATGTAATTGAATACAAGAATTGCTTAAGAAATTATTGTGTATGCTGTTTACACCAAGGAAAGCTTTGAAAAAAAACTTGAAGCAAGTCTTGTTCAACAGTCAAGAATGTTATGTGTTGTTTAGACCATGCAAGTCATTTATTGCTTCAATTTAATTGTATACAACAGGCAAGAAACTTGCACCGTGTAAATGGGCCCAAATGGTAAAAGGCCTTAAAGGCCCATTTACACGGTGCAAGTTTCTTGCCTGTTGTATACAATTAAATTGAAGCAATACATGAGTTGCATGGTCTAAACAACAAATGGTCTAAACAATTATTGCGCGCAATTTATTGCATTCAATTATTGCTCTTGTATGTTCAAGAAAATGGCATCGTGTAAATGGGCCTTAAAACTTCTAAACGTGACAACTTATAAAGCGGCCAAGCTTATATAGCCATTGTACATTTTTGGAAAGAAAAAAAACTGTAGAAATTTTTTAGCTGCTTAACTTTTAGTCGATTACTTAGACAATTAACTTCTTTGCAACGTAATCATTTATTAAAAATAATTACTTTAAAAAACTTTTAAGTTAAACGGTTTTATTTTATTTTTTTTTGTTAATATTGTATTGTCATCTAAAACAAATGTGTGTACCAAATTTCAGATCAATCTGACAACGGCAAGGTGCTTAAATTTCAATTTCTAATTTTGACCCAAATAAATAAACAAACAAATTCCGTACGGGTCGAGCTAAATAAAACCGTTTAATGAATACGTTGCCTTGAATTTGGAAGCACTTAGCGAATACTTTTATATTCAAAAGATTGTGGAATAGCCGGCAGCCGCTTTACACTGTTTGCAGTTGTTTATGGATATATTCATTTATTTTATAAATTGCAATTCCTTTAACAAAAAATCAGCAAAATATGGATATTGGGAGCTCAGATTTTTTTTATGGCCCTATAGACTGTCATTCTTTTTTATTTTTTTGCACTTAATAACAGTAACCATACGACATTGACCTGTCAAACCACAACTTCTTTATGTTAATCACGTCTTACTTAAGTTGGACAATACGGAACGGTGATACTGCTCTGCCGCAACACAGTTCTGTTGTGGGAGCCGGAAGGCCTTTTAAAAATAAGACTTTATTTTAATTAGACCTATATTGGTACTAACAAAAGTTCGTATGCTCGCTACCAGAGTTGGCTTAAGACTGATTTACAATGCTATTGTTTCTATACTAATGAAATACTATCCTATCTGGTAACTAGACCCTCAGGAATGTTATCAACATCCGTTACGCTAAGTCAAAAGATGATTTTTACAATGTAATACAATGTTTTAGAATATCTCGCTGACGCGGGCATTCGTGGGGGTCTCAGCATATATAACTAGATATATATTGCATATATAAAATAAATATTATGGATAAAAATAAACATATAGATAAAAATATTGTATATAATACATATATAAATAGGACCCAACCAGACTGAAGCCCTCGGCAGGGGAGACCAAACGGCCGAGGGTTAGGGTGAAAGGGAGAGAAACCGGCGGACGATGCGGGCGGTATCGAGGAGCACCGCTTTCTACATTAGAGCTTGGAGCGCTCCGTCCCGGAGTCCCAGTCGCCTCAGATGTCCGGAGAGGCTGACTGGGATCAACCCATTGGCAAACACGACTATCGGGATAATTTCGGTCGGCACACCACCCCACATGTCGGTCACCTCGTGAGCCAGGTCCAGATACTTCGTCTTCTTATCTGTTTCGGCTTTCACGAGGTTCTCGTCATATGGAATGGTAATGTCGACCAAAAATACCCGCGACTGTGCCCGGTCCATCAACACGATATCAGTTTTGTTCGCGACAATCGTCCTGTCCGTGATGATGGACCGGTCCCAATAGAGCCTGGCGCAGTCATTTTCGAGCACGGCCTCCGGAGAGTACTTATAGTACGGCAGTTTCCATTCCACGAGGCCGTATTTCAGAGCGAGCTCCTGGTGTAGGATTCTGGCTACTAGGTTGTGTCTATGCAGATATTATATTATTATTATTATTATAGACCATATTTTTAGGGCCAAAACTATCAGCTAACGACCAAGGGCCTTATTATTAACGTGTTTATTTATCTGGTTCGACGTTTCCTGTAACCCTGTATATATACATGACGTTAAGCCAGACAGCCGCAACGCCTTTAAATAAAATGTAAGCAAATTCCTTTATTTGGAGCCAAGTGAAAATAAGAATCACAGCTAACTATTTAGCTTTCCCTATTTAGTTTGACCATTGCTTATCAGCCGACGGTCGCTTTAGCCCCGCACCAGATATGTTTTAATTTAATAAAATTTACAAGAGTCTCATGAGCTACTTATATATCTTCCTTGCGTCTTAATCTATCTCAGATGCTTATAAGAAACACTCATTATTTACTTGTAAAATTAAGGGGAGAAAACAATACATAAAACGCTTTTCTGTGTCTTTATAATTGTGCGTTTGTATCTTTACAGGATATTTTGGTCCTGCTGCAGTGTTTATTGCATTAGCCCACGTATCTGCGGGAAACGTGACCTTGGCTGTGACGCTACTCACTCTGGCACTTGGAATAAACGAAACTTTTTACAGCGGATACATGGCGAGTGATATTTATTAACAAGTTTTCATTTTCATTTTCATTATACACGTTCAAGAGCGGTAATAGCTCAGTGTCGGGGCGTTCACCTTTAATGATTAACCTAAATTTACTCGAACAACCTGATTTCGATCCCCGGTGCCGGCGCCAATGTGAAATTATTGCGCGTGCTCAGCGGTGAAGGAAAACATAGGGAGGAAACCTGCATATTTTCGAAATAATAACCAAAAAAATATATTTGAAAATATGTAGTCTGCCAATCCGTAGTGGGGTCGCGTGGACTTTGCCCTGATACCCTCTTTACAGAGGAGGACTTTGCCAAGCAGTGGGACATTTAAAGGGTGTTACTTTACTTTATGCATGTTCATGTTACACCTTGTTATTTATTATTACTATATTCTACTGTGACGGAGCAACTAATCTAAATCGAACAATCTCGCTGTCATTCAAACAATCTCGCTGTAACTCAAACAACGAATCTCGCTATTTGAATTTTCCCGCCCAACAAAGGAATGGCGTCATAAAAGACCCGCGTCAATTCATAATATCTTCATCCTCCTGCTGCTTTCCACCTAGGTGGGGTCGGCACAATATGTGAATCATGTAGTAAGTGGTGTTGGCTATAATTTTTACGACCAGCTTGACTGACGTCAACCCCTCCATGGGAAACAAAAACCCAGATCCGGAACAATTATGTGCTGGTCCCTTAAAACACAAAAATACTTGTCCCGTGGTGGAACCACACCCACTAATTATTTATTAATTAAACACTTTTGTACAAGCTGGTACAAACGGCGGGCTTAGTGCCATAATATGGCATTTTATACCAGCCAACCGGAAAGTTAGTGAGAGAAAGAATTGTAACTGTCATTAGTTAAATTTAAAGTATATATATATTATATAATATCTATACAAACATTATGGTAAGAAATATTAAATGCATACAAAAATATTTATAAATATATATTGTATTTATTTTTACTTACTGTTGAGATTATTTTGTTTCCTATTTTTTAGCTGGGCTCGTTGGACATGGCTCCAATTTTTGCTGGTACACTGATGGGCATATCGAGTACATTCTCAACCGTTATGGCAATCGTCGCTCCCCTGGTGATTGGTGTCATACTGAAGGATGAGGTATAATAAGATATTTAATGGTTATTCACGTCTGTACAAGTTCTAACGTAGAAGCAATGGTCTTAATGAATACTGAGAATGATAGACGAACTGACCATATGAAAAAGATATCTGACCGAATGTGCACAGAAGGCTAGTTAATTAATTTTGTTTGTTGACTTCGGTGCGTAAGCTTTGGGATATAGATATAACATTATGTCGTACTAACCATACTAACTTTCATCTACTTATAATTACTTTTTTTTATGTGAAACTTGCAACCCGTCTCGGCTTCGCACGGATGCAATGTATTATACATATAGACCTTCCTGATGAATCATTCTATCTATTAAAAAAATCCGCATCAAGATCCAAACAGCGGGACGACTTTGTTTTATACTGTGTAGTGAATTTGTCAAGCGAGCAGACGGTCCTTCTGATGTTCAGTGAATATCACCATCCAATGACACTTACCGCACGCGATGGTTTGGAAATTCGTTGACAGAATTGCGTTGTCTAACCACAGTAAATCAAGAACAACAAATTGTGACCTATAACTATGGTAGGGCCACGCAACCGTTCGCTGTTGCACGAACGATCAGGTCCGTCCGGGGAAGTACCATTTTTTTTTTTTTTTTTTTTTTTTTTTTATGCGAAAAGTTGTCAAACGAGCAGACGGTTCACCTGATGTTAAGTGAATACCGCCGCCCATGGACATCTGCCACACTCGAGGGTTACAGATGCGTTGACAACCTTTTGAAAATTGGGCTCCGGCTACCTCACTCACCAGACGAAACGCGAAAGTATTTGTCATACTTTCACTTTACGCTGGTCTTCTGTGAGGTCGTGGTACTTACCCGGACGGGCCTGCCCATTCGTGCAACAGCCGAGGCTGCTGCGTGGCCCTACCACCATGACCTCATAGGAGGCCGGCGTGAAGCAGAAGTGTTACACTTCTACGTTTCGTCTGGTGAGCGAGGTTGCTGGGGCGCACTTTATTTAAAGGCGGCACCGCATCTTTTTGCAAGTTCACTGTCGCAGCCGTCCGAGTTGCCTCGAAGTGCGGGCCGGACTGAAAACCGGTGTCGGGATCAGAACTAGTTACTGTATCTCGACTTTTACCGAGTGCCGTCCGTTTAACGGTCTTATGCTGCTACACAGACCGTCACTTACTGTTGTTATTTTGTTTGCTTATTTTTATGTTTACATTTATTTTAAGTTTCTGTGTAGTTACATTATTATTTTTAAGTTTTGTATGTATTCATTTGTTTTTAGGCCGTGAATAAACGTTTCTTCTTCTTCTGCTTCTTCATCTGCAACCGGGGTGTTGCAGATGTCCATGGGCGGCGGTTATCCCTTAACATCAGGCGAACTGCAAGAATTTATTTCTTTCAGACGGACTTAGTGGAATGGCGATACGTATTCTACCTGTCGGCCAGGCCGCGGTGTACGGTGGCGAATGTGTTTTACATGATATTTGGAAGCAGCGACAAGCAACAATGGAACGAACCGAGAAGCTTGAACATTTATTTATTTATTATTTATTATATTTATCAAAAACCACCTATGTAGGGCAAGAGCTTCGGAAATAGTTAACTCGGTGCATATTCGACCGATCCTAAGAAAACAGTGGCATCAAGAAAAACTAGTAATGTCGATTTTGTACAGTCGTTAAAAAAGCTAAATAAAATTTAAAAGAAATATATTTATGTGGCTTCTGATTTTAAATAAGTTATTGTCAGAACAGTTCTATATTTTAAAGAAAATACGCAAGATAAAACACAAAAATAAAATAATAACATTAAATTTTAAATATTAATTTAAACCCAGTTTTAGTAGCTGAACTAGTAACCCAGCGGTCGAAATTCGACCATAATCAATTGTACATCGTAGTGTGTGTAATGTTTTTTTTTTTAATTAGTTAATTTTTTTTTCATATTTAAAAAATGGATTCAGCACTCCCCTATAACTGTGGGAAATATCATACTCCTCCATCCGCGCAATTTTTGTGAAAACGGGTACAAAGTTCTAGTTTCACGTATTGTAACGGAAAAATTAAAGAAGCAACTGTATTGTTTAGAACTTCGAATCTTGGCCTTCGTACTAAGGTGGTTAATAACGAGAAAACATTTTCAAACTAAAAAAAATGTTTAATACATTCAAACTTTATATGTAATGTTTTGAATTGTTATCTTTAAAATGTTTCGCACTGAAAGATAACACACTAAACTGCTAATCAAAAATCAGAACCTAAAAATATTGACTAATCAGTTTATTTATTTCAGACTGTATATTTTATTTTTATGTCTCTAATGAGTGAAAATTGTGGGAAGGTTGCAAGCGAGCTGACGGTTCATCTGCATTATTCACCTCATCTGCAACACCGGTTGCAGATACATTGCCACCTTTTGATTAAGTGGGCTTCAGTTACCTCATAGACCAGACGAAACGCAAGAGTATATCACTTCCACTTCACACCGGATGGACCTGTCTATTCGTGCACCAGCCAAGACTTTTGCGTGGCCACAGAAATCACTGGATTGATTTTTTAACACATTTTGTTAAATAAAATTAGCGCCTTACATTATCATCGACAGTAATACCAATTGAGTGACAGAAAACATAAGTATTTTTTGAAATCACTAAAATCCGGATTTAAAATTCTAAATGTTTATCAGCCCTATATATATATATATATATATATATATATATATATATATATTCCATGACATGTTAATTAAATGTTTCCGCTTTTGAGTTTATTATTACCGATAGATTCCTTAATCAATTTTATTTATTTGTTCCAGCAAATGTTATGTAGTAGTTTTACTAGTAAAAAAAACTAACGAAAATTGCTTAATTTTAAATGAGTGTACCGTCTCGACGAATTAATAAGGCGTTACGATATTTTTTGACTAGTGAGAGGTAATCGCATGCAAATCTAGTGGTGCTGGTAATATATATGGGCGGAGGTAATCACTGAATATTATAGACTTTTCCTTGAATAAAATGACAAGGTGAGAAGCGTGTCAAGTTTCTGTTTAAAATAATTCCTTTATTGCGTTTAAAATATTTGCGAGCAAAGTGCACAATGGAAAATATAGACTCGTAATAATAAATGCCGTTGTAATAAAAGCTTTTTACTGTACTGTAAGCTTTTATTACAACGGCATAAGGTTTGTTTGAAAATAATCTAAACGCATAACTGCATGTTCATGATTTGATGACACATGACATTCGATAACCTTTAATTAACAAGTTAATGTTATCACTTCACGCTAATGTGGTTCACACTAATCTTATCACAAAGATTCCATTATTTATTTTAATTATTGTTCAAACTTCCATTTTTGCGTTGCATTTTCGTAGTTATAAGAGATTGATGAAATAGAAATCAATTATAAAATTTTAGTGAAATTAGCACTTAACTCATTCTAGGAAGACATAAATTGTAAACGAACAATAACTTGTACAATATGTATTGGATAATCGTCTTTAAAGTATAGGATAATATATGCATTCTGTAATTTTTAAAACAATGCAATTCTATGCTATAAACAGTTTGAGCTATTAAGTAAATATTATTTAATTACTCAGCTGTTGCAGTTCTTTAGCCTCTGGCTTCCACGTTGCTGGCTGTGTGTAGGATTTCGCCTCTCGAGATGTTTAAGTGTGCTTCAGAGATAATTATTCTGAATATATTTCAAATAAATGAACATGTATGTAAATATCTACGTGAAATGTGCAATTTGACCAAATAACACTAGTTAAGATTACGATAGAGAAAAAAAAACAAATTACAAATTCAAAAAATACACTTGCTTATTTATTGTCAAAACACTACCACCGGTTCGGAAAAGAAAACAACTGACCAGAGGAGAACCAACGCAAAAAGTCGGCGGGACATTTTTTACCATTATGTCTGTTTTTATGACAAAGAAAAATGTTTACAATGTTTTGAACTCCACTTAACCCAGCCTAACTAATAATTAATATGAATCATTTTGCCCATGGAAGGGTTAGCCAAGCTATTTCAACTTAACTAACTTATAACAACATATTTACATCAATTGTTGGCTCAACATACTTTTTATTCAGGTTAGTCGTTCTCCTTTAGACCTTTACGCCCATGACCGATAACTTATATAGTGTCTGGAAGATTTCTTAGGTGAATAAATAGCGTAATTCTGGACCAACAAGATCGCTCGTAACGAGAGCACGGTTGACGTTCAAGCGACCTGCTTTTGCTTTCTATTTTGTCCAACCAAGCACTATAATTGACTGGAATGCTTTTCTTAATTCATTCATTCCCTCCACTAGTCCCTATCTTTTGTAAACTTGTCCCATGCTCGATTCTCAATGTAGCGAAGTCACTCTTGACGCTGTCTTTGAAAGGGAGCAGCGGCTGTTCCACATTTGTCTCATCCCCTACTCTCCCTCTTTCTTAGCATGTCCTACTGTGAAAAGCATTTGGGAAGTCTGATCTATACGATAAAAATGCACCAACCATCACAGACGTCTGTTTAAGCAGGGCGGTGACGCCGGGTAGCTGCAGTCTCGTAACGACCTCCTCGTTTGTAAACCTGTTTTTCCCGTGACGTGACCAACGCAACGCATGTGGAATGCGTTGAGTCGGCGCTCCAGCTTAGTGTATTACCGGTTTTATTGGGCATCCATGGCCAAGTATGCTAGTTTTCTTGGCACTGATGGACAGGAAGATGGTTCAGAATGTTGGGTACTGAGAGGAAAAGAGGAAAGAGCAAAAAGGACGACAATTTATTTTTTTTGTTGGTTTTTGAGGGTAAAAGGAGGTAGAGGGTACGCATCTTTGGAGCTGATGGAAGATGAGAGATGACGAACGAGTTATAACCATGAGCTGTACCAAATGTATGATGAGCCAAACTTCATCAGGTTCATAAAAATCGGACGCCTATAATAGGCAGGGCACGTGGTGCGAATGAACGAAGCAAGAATAGCCAATTGCCTTCTGGATGGCTGGCCGAAGGGCCGCAGGAGTAGAGGCAGGCCCAAGCTCAGATGGTTATATGACGCCGAACAGGACACAAAGATCTTGAGAGTTATGGGCGGGAGAAATAAAACCATAAATAGCTCGGACTGGAGAGATTTGCTTGAACAGGCTAAAGCCAACTCGCGGCTGTAATGCCTCAGATGATAATGATTATGATGATGGACAGGAAGAACAGGTCACATATATAAGAATGTATCATGGATTGAAGCTCACTTGTGGACGTCACAACAGTAGCCGCGTCATTATCGTAAAGGTCATCTCGATTTCGCTATGATCTCAATAGGGATTAGTTGTAAATTTTCCCGTTAGTCCTCGTGTGTAAATCGTATGTAAATGTTTGTTGTCGTAAAAGGCAGCTTCTAAAAGTAGCGAAAAGAAAATACAGAACAGGGTATTTGACAGAGAGCCAATACGAAACCCTTTCACAAATCCTTGCGTTTGTCAAATGTATCGATAATTTTCCATCAAAGGTGATCTTTTCGAGTCTTCATGGAAAGATGTAACCAGGATGAGGTGTTTTGATGGACAGCCAAACATTTCGAGTGTCTTGTGGAGATCCCTACTGTATCAAAAACCATATTAAGTTTTTTTTTTTTATATGAAAAGTTTTCAAGCGAGCAGACGACCCATGGAAATCTACAACACCCGAAGTCTTGCAGATGCGCTGACAACCTTTTACGTCGATTTTAAATCACTCATCATAAAAAACTCGTTTTTTTTTTAAACATTTCTCTCACTTTCGGATAACATTATCCTGTGTTGTGAGGACGTTATACAAACTTCACGTGGGAAAACACCCAGATGCGAAACGCGCTGCCGAAATTTCGCTAAAACGCGCTATCAGTGGGTCACACGAATAGTTGCCCCGTGTCGAATCGAACCCTCGACACCCGACGCCGAAGCAAGCCTTGGCGACTAAGCTACGGAGTTTAGTTTATAAGCTACTAAGCTACGGAGTCTAGTTTATAATGCTCCTACTTCACGCCGGCCTTCTGTGAGGTCGTGGTGACTCGCAACAGCAGAGGCTGCTGAGTGGCCCGAACAAATCAAAATTCAAATAAATATCTTTATTCAATACAGAAGCATTACACTTACTTATTGATTTTCAACCGGTTCGGAAAAAATGCCACTGACCTGAGAAGAACCGGCGAATTAAACTTAGCAGGACATTTTTTTTAACCATTATTTAAAAAAAAAACAAAAACATGTTTACAATATACTAAAGTCCACTTGAAAGAGCCTTGAGCGATCAATTAATTTCGAGAGTGTGTTATCGTTTAAAAAATCACTGATCTTATACTAAACTTTAACACGCAAAAGTTTCTTTACACGTTTTTTTATTTAGTAACCGACGTTTGCTTCATTTTGTTATAAAACAATACATTATCTCATTAAAGATTTACTTATTCTACGCAGTCTAGTATTGAGAAGAATCAATTTTCCAAACTAATAAAAAAGTTGAAATCTATCTGTCGAGAGAATCTCAACTAGAAAAAACTCTGAATGATAAAATATCTTGTTTTCAAATATTTTAATGGATAGTAAAAACTATATACTCTATGTAATGTTATAACTCTGTCACGAAAAATATATTAACAAACAAAGTAGAGAAACATTTTTCAACGGATTCCGTATGTAGTAGTATTATGACAATTAGTACTCGTATGTTGAATAAATTTGATTTTGAGTATCTCTTTAAAAACGAAAGCATAAAAAATTCCAGTACACCGATTTGCCTCCCATATTATAGCAGATTATTAAAGAAATAAATTTTTGGTTAGTGTATAAATTGTTTACTCTACCGAAGAAAAGTTACTACAAGATAATTATACTTTGAAATCAATTAACAGGCATCGGCCGTCATTATTGAACGTGCCTTGTAACAGTGCAGATCTTAAACCAGTGATATGACAACGGCGGATACAACGATAGTTTTGAAAATATACTGAAAACCCCGAAATGGGAGTGGACAAAAATGTAAACCTTAGACCAAGTAAGTTGTGAATATTTGATTTGTTTTAATCATACATAAAAAGGATAAAATAAAAGGGGAGTTCTTTAAAGTACCAAGAAATCACGCCTACGTCACATACAGAATACATGTACAAAAAGTGATTTTTATTTTTTTTTTGCTTTTTTATTCACACAGGTTATCAATTTTTATTACGTTCTCGTTTGCGTGTCACTTTTATTTAAATAAGTTAATATTTTTATAAGTCAAACCATTTTTGCCTTATTGGTTTCATAATAAATTATTAAGGATTTTAGTTTTAATCTAATTCTATTATTATAGTTTAGAAAATAAGTTAAAAAACAGAAAAAATAAAGAACTAATACGATTTGCAATTATATCGTCTATTGATGAGGTACATGGTATAAATCGTCTAATAATAATTAATTCCTGGTTTTATAGAGAAAGATAATCTAATCGAAGTAAACCTTTACAGTAATATCTATTTTTGCCAATGACGATTTCGTAAAAAAATATTGTTTTTGCTTAATGTGTGTTAATCAAATCTCGCCGATGCGTATATTTTTGGTGACCTTGTTAGCAACCATCTGTGATGTCGAGCGTGGCAAAATTGTATATAAATTTAAAATTAGATAATTATATCTTTTGAAATGACATTAGATAATAGAAACTACGGATCCGTGAATAGTATCACTACATAGTATAAAACAAAGTCGTCCCGCTGTCTGTCTGTCCCTATGTGTGCTTAGATCTACGCAACGGATCTTAATGCGTTTTTTTTTTTCTTAGACAGAGTGATTCAAGAGGAAGGTTTATATGTATAATACTTTGCACCTGTGCGAAGCAGAGGCAGGTCGCTAGTTTTTTATATATCCAGTGACTTGTTTAAATTACCCGGTATCGTTTGGAAATGACATCGTGGCGAAGTTTTTTAGCTATTGCCTTCGATGCTCACTACGATTCCCACAAGGACAACGTATTTGTGTGACCCAGAGGTAGCTGTTCCGCATCTGGGTTTTTATTCCAAAGAGTGTTGACGCCAGTCAGTCGTAAAAACCCTAGCCAATACCATTAAAGATCCGATTCATGTGTTATGCCGACCCCACAAAGGTGTCGAATAAAGATGATGTCCTTTTCCTATTTTTTTTAATGTTGCCCTTACCTTAGGATAACAGTATCCCGTGGTCTAATGACGTTTTATAAACATAAATTTCACGCGGACAAATCCCAGATGCGAAACAACTATCTGTGGTTCGCACAAACACTTGTCTCGTGTGGGAATCGAACCCACGGTCTCTACGCCGAAGCCGATACCTTGGGTACCGCACTACGGAGTCCTCCTTGGTAAATGTTTTGTCAATTCCTCAGATGGCCTGGGCGTCAGACACGCACAGACGTTCCTGTTGTTCCTCGCTATGTTGTTCGCATTCTGCATGCGCGTCAACATCAGCATGGCTATAGTGGACATGACGAACGAAAAGCATGAGGAGGTAATGACCTAGAGCTATTTCCAGAAATGTAGTAGCACGCAGCGGAGCAGTAAAATCACAATTAAGTAGACCAGTTATAATATTTGTGTTTTCGCTTCGTCCGTTCGCCAATCCATGGGTTGTTATCACATCGTTATTATTTTACTTGATGAACTTGTTAGTTGGCACTTATCAGAAAAAAAATTGTTTGTTAACATACTTTGATGTGACTATATTTTCCATGAGCCATTCGGTCGATAGCGGGACATCCGGCTCTTAAAATATCTAACTGATGAACTGATTTGAATTATTAACATTTTATATATTTACAAAAAGTGTAGCATTTACGTGCGCAGGTTTGTTAAAATCAAAAGCTGGCGGAATAACGTATGTGTCATCAATTATGTCTTTAATAAATACACGAAGGTTCCATAACTTAATAAAATAATGCCGACTTTTTCTGTGACTGCTTATATATAGAAATCGGGTTTTAGATTCGGATTGAATCGGGAACTGATCCTTTATAGCATTAAATTATTTTATACGTTTTTTTGGTTGCTTTTTAACTGTGGTAGAGCCATACAACAGCCTTCGCTGTTGCACGAATGAGCAGGATCGTGCGGGTAAATACTACCACCTCATAGAAGACCAGCATCAATTGGAAGTGTTATTCTTCTACGTTTCGTCTGGTTCGTGAGGAAGCCGGGGCCCACTTTATTAAAAGGTGGCAACGCATCTGCAACACCACGGGTGTTGCAAATATCAATAGGCGGCGATTATCGCTTAGCATCAGGTGAACCGCCAACTTGATTGCAAACTTCTCACATAAAAAAATGCTCACGTATAATTAATAGCTGGTAATAGTGTGAGAACTCTTTGAACATAATAGGTATTTACTAAAATTAGATACATCGTGCCACCTATTTAAATAAAATTTGACCGTTCCACTACATAATTAGTTTCAAACATCGTCAAAGTGGAAATATTGACGCACAAATCATGTTCTTTTTATTCCAATTCTTCACTGTTAGCGCAACAACAGTACGAAAAAGAAGCAATTTATTTGGGCCAAAGAACCGATTAACTTATCTCCCCACCGAGCGGTGTAATATTATATGATCTTGAGAATTCGTATTATCATTAAAAACGTCTATTGACATTATTGTTTGCATTTAAATAAATGTTGCGTTATCTTTAAGACAAGCAAGGGGTCACAGAATTGTGATATAATGACGATATATTTTTATTCTTATGCAGACTTGACCGGCTTGTATATCGTATAATTAGTTCAACACGATGATGATGTGTTTATGATTATAGTCTAAATGTGTTGATATCAAAATAGTCCAGTTTTTTCGCTGGTTACTGATTAAATTGAACTAAAACTGGAGAACAACTGGAGATGAAATTGCCTCCCACAATATTTAGTCAACACAAGAAACTTGTTTAATTTATGTTAAATTAATTAAAACATATATATTGTCTGTGGAAGGGTCACGAAGCAATATCGGATGTGCATGAATGGCAGGCTCGACCGGGGATTTCCACGATTGTCACGGGGATCCACTTTTTAGGGTTCCGTATCCAAAGGATAGGGGGATAAAGGAACCCCTTTACTAAGTCTTCACTGTCTGTCTGTCTATCAGTCACCAGGCTGTATCTCATGAATCGTGATAGTTAGACAGTTGAAATGTTCACAGACGATGTATTTCTGCTGCCGCTATTACAGTAAATACTAAAAAACGGAGTAAAAATGTTTAACTGGGGCTCCCATACAACAGACCTAATTTTTTCTTTAGGTATAGATAATGGTACGGAACGCTTCGTGCGCGAGTCCCCTTGGTAGCGAATCTGAATCGCATTAGATCAATGTTAAAGTCCATGGGCGGCGGTTTTCACATAACATCAGGTGAAACAGCTGTCGTTTGCCAATTTTAAATAAAAATGGAAGAATTTTTATCTATATCCTAATAGCGTATAAAGAGCATCTTGAAAGCGATTGAATTTAATTTGAAATAAAACTCTTGATTTCATCATTCATTTGTATTTGTCATTTGCGCCAGACGGGGAGTTATGTTTTTCGAAAGTATGTATGTATAATTGTTTGGCACGCTCTGCATCCTGAACGGCTTGATGAAATTTAGTTTAGGTGTCATTAGATTCGTATTTACTGTGAGAGTGGCACTGGGTTAATTAAAATAAAAAATTACACAGAAACGCAGTCGGGTTTTTTTAGTTTTTTTTTAAATTATATTCTACTTGGTGAACATCCATTGTTTAAAAACTTACAGTGACCTGAATCCGCTATGACGTTTAGGCTTTATTACAATCTGATTTTCTAGGAAATAATATTTAAAGATAAAAAGTTATGTATAACTCAAAATCATATACATATAAATCAAGAAATATTGCACCTCGTTAGGTACAATATTTGCGTCTATTTGCAATTAATTGAATACAGACGTAGCCACCCAAAGATTGAAAGCTTTATTTTATTTTGAAATTGCGATCAAGCTTAATTTTTAACGTGGTATGACGTAAACAAATTAAAATATAACTTCCATTTCTTTCTCCTTCCAATCCCACCAAGGTAGGTCAGGTACAGCAAGTGAATCATGTTGTTGACGGCATCGATTAGGTTTTTACGATAGACGTAAACTCTTTGGGAAAAAACACGCGAACAAAAATACTTGTTTCGCTTTGGAATCGAACACCCACGGCAATTGATTAATTAGTCTATGCGCCACTGAGTCATCTGAGATAAAAACCTAACTTTGTTAGAAAATATTTGTCAGATATAACCGAGGCTAAAGGTTTATTGGTGCATACTAATATGTTCTGACCATGACCTTTAACACGTTTCGCTATATTTGATGTCGTTGAAACAATCAAAAACCGTTATTTATACGTTTTCCGTTTAAGTTTATAACTTTTATAGTGTGATATTTAATCGTAGTAAATAACAATTTGTTTTTAAATGAATTTATTTCCAACTGAATATGATATATCTTCTAAAATTTGATATTTTATTACGCTTTAGAGAGATTTTGACACCAATTGCCCGATAACCGTACAACTAACATTAATTTCATATCTATTTTCAACCTACGGACATGGGAAAGTTAACTCCTATATGAAATCATCGTCGTTTTACATTTGCGCCATTTGAGACTTTTTGCATTTTTATTTCTTCTTGATTCCTTCAACTTCAACCAAGAAAATAATCCTTATTCATAAATACGAAAACATCGATAATTTCTAAACTGTAGAGATTAGTACTACAAAAAAATTAATTTCTATTGGCAATAGCGACATCTCTCGTTCGAATTATCGTTGTAAAGCGATATTTGAAATTGTTTGTATGCTTTAATGGATATAAAAATGGATGCGCCAAGCATTGCTTGAAATGCGAAAATATAATGTAGATAAAAGACGTTGAAATTTTCGCCGGTGAGGCAATCAGCCGTTAAGCTTAGTGGTAAAAGCGTCTGGGCGCGTATCGCGAAGACGTGGGTTCGATTGCCAGAGTGACGAAAAAATTTTCCCATTTTTTAATGTATTTATTGTACACAAAACACAGGATACAAAAAAAATGTAAATAATGTACATTAGGTAAGCTTAATTCAATGCATGAGTTCTCTGCCAGCTAACCTGATGAGAAAAATATGTGATTGATGATAGCTGGAAATGTGTTCAGTGCACAGAGATATTTCTACAACATACGATACATAAATATATACATTAATATATATCATCATCATCATCATCATTTCAGCCTGTTTGAGTCCACTGCTGAACATAGGCCTCCCCCACAGGCTGCCATGAAGTACGATCCTGAGCCACCTGCATCCATCGACTTCCCGCACATTTGCACAAGTCGTCACTCCATCTAGTGGGGGGTCGTCCTACACTGCGATGGCCAGTACGAGGCTGATAGAGTTCGTAACGAAGACATCCGCAGTAGAACTAAGATAACCGATATAGCTCAGAGGATCAGCAAGCTGAAGTGGCGATGGGCCGGCCATATAGCTCGTAGAACCGATAACCGTTGGGGAAGAAAGGTTCTCGAGTGGCAGCCTCGTAATATATATACATAAATATATCTATAAACATATATACTTGATACAAAACATACACTCACTATTTGTACAAATTTTAATGTTTCATCTTAAGTGCAGGTTAGCACTATCATAAGATTGTACAGTATTACGAATATATTTTAGATCTGTAAGGAACTGTCACAATGTTTTTAGTATCCCGTTACTTTTGCGGTCCCAGTATATCTGAATTTAATAAATTTAATTTAGCTTTGCTGCAGCGCCTTCGTACTAGTGGCAACAGCATTCTGAAAATGATTGCTGACTGACCTGACTGCCCGTTCCAGCAACACTGGGTGGCAGTTGCTATAGGTCTGGCAAAATAATAACTCGCAATTTGTTAATGTTTACTAATAATACTAATCTAGATGTTATTTACAAATACTAACAAACTATAGACAATGTATTTAGTTTTGTGTATTGTCAGAAATAATTATTATTTAATAAATATTTTTTTTTTATTATTTAAATATTATGAGCTTTTGCGTTTCAGTATTTCGAATGGTCGCACAGCAAGCAGTCGATGATATTGTCCTCGTTCTTTTGGGGCTATGTGATACTCCAAATACCAGCCGGAGTATTGGCGAGACGCATCGGTGGGAAAATTTTGATGACCACAGCCGTTTTCGGAAATTCCCTGCTTTCTCTTCTAATCCCGTCTGCTGCTAAATATGTATGAGTATTGGAAACTAAAGAAGAATCAAAATATATTTTAAAAACTTGTATTTTGATGGATATGAATAGTCAATAATATTTATCTTTGATTCAGGGTGGCTGGCAGATGGTTTGCGCATGCAGAGTTCTTCAGGGTCTCACCCAGGGTTTTGTGTACCCTACCATGCATCATCTTGTTAGTCAATGGATTCCCTTAGAGGAGAATGGACTTCTTAGCACAATTATCTATGCCGGTATGGTTATAATCATAATGTTACCAAAGGTCTGTACTTTATAAAAAGATTTAAAGATATAAGGCAATAGTTAAATTAGTTTTTTCTCCGTTGGGCTTTGAAAATGCTAATGCTTGTATTTTATTTGTTAACATTACTAAAATATTCTCATTACAACCAGGTGGACAGCTTGGAATCGCCTTTCAACTGATTATATCAGGCTTTATTGCGTCATCTTGGGGTTGGCAATCGATATTCTACACCAATGCAGCACTAGGATTCATCTGGACGATCGCTTATCTTACTTTTGGATCTGCATCACCTGAGCAATCAAAGATTATCTCGAAAGATGAGCTTAAGTACATTCAGAAATCATTGGGACGGGTCGACAATCAAGAGGTGAGAAAACCCTTAAAAATGGAGTAAATAACTTCACTTCTGGTTGAGTAAAGTACCATTAACCTATGTACAACTTAAAGTTGTGTGTAAGGGGAAAAGTGTGCAAGGACTTAAGGGAGTAACAAAGTATATTCTTCATTTCTGGTCCAGTTGGAGGACTCAGAACCGGTTCTCTAGATATTTCTCATCATAAATAATTTGCAAATGGCCTTAAAATGTTATATGCCAACTACTTTTTAAAGTCCCACATTTCTTAAGACACTTCTGTCGTGAATTTCAATAGTGTGCCGCGGGATTAAACCAGTTTTAATCAAATCTTTCAGCACCATGCCGCGCCCTGGTCAAAGATAGTCACATGCTTGCCCCTTTGGGCGGCGGTAGCTGCTCACTGCGGCCAGAACTGGGGCTTCTTTACACTCATGACCGAAATGCCAACATACATGGCGAAAGTGTTGAAAGTAAATTTGAAAGATGTAAGTACAAACATAATACAAGGACATCAAGGTTAATTTTTTTTTTGACGAGTAGTAGACAAATTGGAGATAAAGCGTTAAGCGAAGTATTTTGATGAAGGGCAGATCTGAATGACTTCCCAACAGGAACTAATTAAAGTAAAGGCACTTCAAATTGGAAGAAATAATTCAGTAGAAACAATAATGAAAATACTTGTATACATTTGTGACGGGGGAACTTGAAAGAGAAACAACCGTTAACACAAAAAATACAAAATTTTAATGTTTTTAAAAATAACAGAAAATATAGACGTCGGCGTACAGCTCCCCTGTGTTCTGATGAGGGTTTGCCAACAGGTTAGTCACGAAGACATCGAGAATCTATCGGCAGGTGTTGCTGCGTACCGGAATTCGTTAGGTAGAACTTGGACCCCGATATGGGGTGACGATGATTAATTAAAAGACCTACTCCAAAAGTGTTTTCTAATATTTTAGTACATCGGTACGAGGTACTTTGCGTACAAAGTTTTTTTAAAAAAGTAAGGGGTACTAAAGAGAATATGTTCGTGTTACGCGACTCAGCCGTACCGAATAATCGCCTGACCAGATTCAAAATCAAGCACACTTTTCACACATTCATACGTCATACGACCGAGGAACCTATAAACTCGGTGAATTCCGTTACTGAAATTATGTACGTAGTCATTTATAGTAGATGCATTTTCATATCAACATAATATAAAGTCACTGCAAAATAAAGATTAAGCAGAAAATTGGAAAATTTATGTTTTCTTTCAATCATAATTTTCATGGTTTACAGAATGGGGTATTGTCATCATTGCCATATTTGGCAATGTACTTACTCAGCTTTCCGATGGGCGCCATGACTGATGTGATAATAGGTAAAGGATGGCTAAGCACAAGTAATACAAGGAGACTTTTCAATACAATCGGTTAGTTCAGGTTTTGCTTAAAAATGTTTAATCTTCAAGTTTGCGGGAAGTCGATGATTGCAGGTGGCTCAGGATCGTGCTTAGTTGCAGTCTGTGGGGGAGGCCTATGTTCGGCAGTGGACTCCAACAAGCTGAAATAATAATAATGACGGGGATGATGATGATGATGCTTATGTTTAAATTCACTTAACCTGTGATTGCTGTTTACTACGCAACGGCTGAAAGGACTTTATTTTCAACACCGTTTACATTTCAAACGAAATACACTAAATTGTAACAAAATATGCTTTTTATTTAAGATAAATTAACTTTTATTGAAATAGAACTGGTCAGACCGATTATAAACTAGAAGACAATTTAGTGTATATCGGATGGCTTAACTGACGACATGTGGAAGAGTTTTTAAAATGCGCAATTAGCTTAGTGGTAAAAGTCTGGGCGTAAACCCGAAAGACGTGGGTTTGATTCTAATAGCGACTAAAAATCTCACTTTTTCTACAAATTTTGATAGAGATTTCAACGGTCCACGAAATTTAACGGCTATTAACGTCTTTGTCAGGGTGGATGCCTTAATATCACATGCTTTTATTAATTTGGTACATAATGATGATTGTAATAAATGAGCTTTTCAAACAAATAATAGCGATTACCAAAGAGAAAGTTAACATAATGGTATATTTATATACTTGGAAAAAAGGCATTTAAGAGGAAACCCTGAATCTATAGCAATAAATGTACTTATACCTAATAAGTGTTAACATTAAGTCTATTTGTTTTCTGTTTGTCTTTATAAATATCCATTTTGTGTACTTTTGTATATAAGTAAAGAAAATAATGGCAAAAGCTTTGTTGTTGCAGAATTACGAAATTTTTATTTTCAACAATTTTCTTCTGAATTCTTTTAAAACATATGCAAACAAACCATTGGTGCATTATATGCCCTTACATGCCCTTTCCCGCAAAAGATATTGTTCCACAGCGCAATCCATTACAACCGTAGCCAACTTAATTAGACAAAAGCCGCAGGCGGATTTGTATTTCTCCTATTTTTTTGAGGTAAAAGTTGGAAATAAATAAAACTACAACAGTTAAAATACAATTTTTTTAAAGGATTATGGGGCCCTGCTATCGCTCTGATAGGGCTTTCGTACACACCCAAAGGAAATATATTTTTGGCTGTCGCAATGCTGACGCTAAGCGTCGGTATAAATGCTGGTCAATACACTGGCTACATGGTAAGTTGTAGTGAATTTATCAGTTAATATCAATTTAGACAAATGAAAACTTGATGATGAATGAAGACTTGATGACTCCGCGGCGCAGTTGCAAAGGTATTGGCTTCGGCGTCTGGGGTCGTGGGTTCGGTTCTCAAACGGGACAAATATTCGAGTGACCCACAGATAGTTGTTTAGCATCTGGGTGTTGGTCCACGTGAAATGTAAAACTTTTGTAAACAAAAAAATGTTTGTAAAACGTCCTTAAAACAGGATAATGTTATCCTAAAGTGAGGGCAATGTTTTAAAAAAAACCCGACGCGATTGATTACCTTGTACTTTTAGAGCACATGGTCATTTGTGTTCATGTAGTTCAAGTAACAAAAACCTTTTAGTTTCTCGTAATATTATTATATAGGTTGCCGCTTAAAATTTGTTCTTGGATATTATAAAAATGGGGACAATCTCTTTTCGATGGTAATTTAAATCATGAAATCTTAATTTCTCGTTACAGTTAGTCATTATTGACTTGGCTCCAAACTTCAGTGGCTCAATGATGGGGATCTCTAACTTCTATGCAAATATCATATCGATAATCGCTCCTCTAGTGTGTGGTTTTATCGTTCAAGAAGAGGTATGCAACGTCCAGTTATTTAAATGGGCTCATAGCTGCTATAAATGTGCATAAGTCTATCAGTCTACGTAATCTGAGTCAATTATTTTTAGGCTAACTTGACATCGTTTCTGTTTAACGTACGGTAAGATTACGGTTAAAAATATAAGTTTTAATAGTGCGTTTTTTTTAAGTTTGTTAATACTATTTTTAAAGACCAAAGTTGCAATACCATTAGCTGTTTAGGGGCTCAATTATTATTGGTTAACCAATTTTTAAGGTAGATTGGGACAGATCTATTTTTTTTAATAATGCCATGATTTAATAAAAAAATGTTTTTTTTTACTTACAAGTTATCTACAGTAGTTACCAACTATTATTCTTTTGGTTACGGCTGTATCCCCGAACTCGAGATCAACTTATAAAAACCATTAAAAGTAGTTTAATAGAACATCACTGGCGGGGTTTGAAAAACTATCCCGTTGACATACTAAAGTCCTGTCAATACTTAGTAGTACACTAAATGACAACAGTCACATTTAGCGGTAAAATTTAGATTTGGAATATCTCTTTGGATACTTTTTTGTTTTCAAATAAAAAAATAACACGATGTTTCCTTTCAGACAGATCCAGCGGAGTGGAGAAAAGTATTCTTTCTCGCCTCTGGCGTGTATTTCTTCACCAATCTTTTCTTTTTAATATTTATGACTTCAACGAGGCAGGCGTGGAATGATCATAAGAAAGAAAATGATATCGGTAGGTTATTGAGTTTTTTCATGTGACAAGTAAAAGGAAAAAATAATCCTGCCTTGTTCTTATATTTCGCTTTTGTTGCAGAAATGAAATAGGCAAGCTAAATAATATTGCAGTCTGGGTTCGGAAGTTTATTATGTTTGTACCTGAAATAACGGAGCCAGTAAAATAAATACCTAAGTACAATAAAGTTAATACATAAATACGGAGGTTTTATTTTAATTTTGTCTTTGCCGGTTCTTACATAAATTTATTTTAATGTTTTAAGATTTTTGACAAGGGAAAAGAGAGAACTCTGCATTTTATTTTATGTAACAACGAAAGAATACTTAGTGTAAAAAAATATAATACAAATTTATTAAAACTTTATTATATACAGCGTGTCGTTACCATCGCGACAATAAATGAACACACGTCTAACGCTACTTGCCAATAATCATAAAAAAATATTAAAATAAACTAATTAAGTAAAAAAAATTGTAACATCCTATACAACTCGCGCCACAGCATCGTATTACAAGCCTCTCCTTCTAACAGTGTGTTTTGTCTCTTTTAAATTCATTCAACCCATTCATATGCTTTGTGACCTTTACAAATGAACTTTACGTTACGCTTTTATAGGTAAGGGTGTTCTAAAATTCTTTGTTTTGGAAAATTTTATAACTTTCTAAATATTGATGTTTAAAGAATTTAAATGTTTAATACAACTTTAAAAAGTTATCCCCTATATGTGTGTTCATTTATTGTCGCGATGGTAACGACACGCTGTATACTTACTCTATACTACCTTACATATTTTTCGAGCGTCCCCATATTATATACGTTACTTTTTTGTTTTCAATTCGCCTTTATTGTGAAAATAATCTCAATTCAGAGTTAATAGACATAAACAAAATGTTTTTCTGTTGAAAGCCGGAGACTTATTTACACATGAACGCTTATAACACCAATGAATGCTACACTAGCCGGCTATTGCTGCCCTTTTATCCGCTCGCAAAGCAATGACTATAAAATTTAGTTTGTAAACAAACCTCATCGATTGTTTTAGGATTCGTAAGCCCGATTACATGTTGATGAGATAAACGTGTGACAAGTACTTTCGTAAAGATCAGATAGTGAGATGATAGTCAACGATGACGCAAAGTCTGTAGGGCACTTCGTTCGCAACCTTCGCTTTTCGTCTGCAGTTATATGTAAGAATCAAGGAGATGAATACACTAGTGCATATCACGATAATAGTGGGATGAAAATATCAATACATAAAATAAACTAACATAAAGAGAAAATGGGCGTTCTTTCCGATGCAGAAAACGTTCGCCCAAGTAAGTTGCAATTAATCGTAAGTGGTTTAAAAAATCATATAAGGGACTCTTAATGAAGTTCTTAACACACATCTAGATAAAGTTAATGACCTCGTAGCGCGGTTGCCAAGGTATTGGCTTCAGCGTCGGTGGTCGTGAGTTCGATCCCCACACGGGACGACTATTTGTGTGACCCACAGTTAGTTGTTTCGCATCTGGCTGTTTGTCCGCGTGATATTTATGTGTGTAAACCGTCATTATAACACAGGATAATATTATCCTAAAGTAAGGGCAATGTTTTTAAATAACAAAAGAAAAAAGACTGAGCTAATCCGCTTCTGCTGATACAAGAATTGGCCATCGCATCCAGGTGTGCCAAGGCCTCACGAAATCAGAACCAGAGTGTTAAAGTTTTATCCATCAAACTTGGAGTACGTTCTCTTTTGCATTTTGTATTGTGAGTAAGCGATAATAGGCTTAAGTTTAATTACTTCCTTGAAAATTTATTGTATTTACGCGACTACAAATTCATAAATGAAACAATTTTTGAGGGATTATTTTTAATAAACGCTACATTATTTTTAATTTATGTTTGGTCACGGAAGAGACTTCGACGACTAAATGTCTGACTGTATGACTGTATGACTGTATGACTATTATTTTTCATTTAAATTAACATTAAGAATAACCGCGATAAATCTATTTAAGTAGTTTCATTTAGAAATTACTTTACAAAATCAATTTTACTTGGAACTTTGCAAACAAAGATTATCCATGTTTAGATATTTTAAGTGGCATTAAAAACGTTTAACTTAATATACTATGTCGTGTATATGGTTAAAAGTTTAGAAGATTCGAAAATGTATATAAATAACAAACAAAGTAACATTTGACAAGTTGTTGTTGTGGTAATCGATTGTGAAGAGTTGTTTATTTACGATAAAATTGACTATTTATAAATGATAGTCATTATTTGATGTAAATGAAGTGACAGAGGTGCATGTCTTAGTTATTTTCTTTCATTTTGTGAAGGTTTCGTGCCATTATTAATGTCTAAAACAAATTTGAACGAAAACTCACCTTTATTAGAAACTAAATTAAATGGTTCTGGAGAAAGAGAAAATGCAGTCACAAAATTTGGTGCGTATTTTAATTTATTTATTTGTGGCAGTGTTTTCTTTCGAAACACAACAGTTGTGAGTAAAACACTGCAAAATCAGCGAAAAAATCACTTAGACTCATAGCTAGACACAGGCTTTCAATAATGGTCCTAAAAGAAGTAAGATTGTTTAATATTACATGGTGAAAACTATAGTGAGAACTCACAAACATTTGAGTGTACATTGGATCGTCCTCTAACGCTAGATTATAAATTACTAATTAGGGTCTGAGCTTGGAGATAATCAGAATTGTGGTAGGGCCATGCAACAGCTTCGGCTGTTGCACGAATGGGCAGATGTCTGGGTAAGTACTACGACCTTACAGGCGTGAAGTTGAAGTGCCATACTTCTCAACAGTATTCTTGCCACCTTCTCACGTTATACAAAAATTTCACCATAAGAATGTTGTTTGATGAAATAAAATAATAAAAATACCCAATAGTACACTTACAGTTAGTTTTTTCTTTGTCGCAGAGGGCTTGGGAGTTCGTCATATGCAATCTTTCCTGCTATTTCTCGCACTCATACTCGTATACAGTATGCGGGTCAATATAAGTATGGCAATCGTCGATATGACAGATGCTACCAAGGAAGACGTAAGTTCATTTCTTTTGTTCCGTAATTACAATGTTAAATGTGGTTAATAACAATGCAGTCATACAGAAACTGCAGATTCGTTAAAAATTTATTATAATTAATACCCATTAGGTTTAAATAAAAAAAAAAAACCTGAGGTTGGTCTAGGTGCACAAAACGTATGTGGCACAGGTAAATAAATTTTTAGGTTTACGTGAATAATACGGATTTAAAATAGTACTATTTTACGATTTATTCGCGTCTGATACGTACGCAAATTTCTGAGTTTCTGGAAGTGTCCTTTCCATGGCCATTTATACATGTTTATTGGCAAAATTGGGATTTATTTGAAAACCAGATAAAACGCGACACTACCTATAATATAAATATATAAAAACATGTATGAGCTTTATTAAATAGTTTGAAAACTTTGTACTGTAAGTTTTAAAATGAAGATGATGTTCCAAAATTCTACACGCGTGGCACTACCTCGTAATTACTGATTTTCCGAATACGAAAATTAGTATATAAACAGTTTATTATTAAATACATTGAGGATATAAAAAAGACTTAAGCACTTTCTGGCATGAGTATCAAATTACTTCAATAGTTGCTCAACCATCAAATATGTCATTAAACTGTGACGATGATGCAGAAAATGCCACAATTATTTTATCGGTGCATCAATTGCAGCAACACTATGAAAACGATGATATTATGTTACATATCATTCATGTTTTATATTCAATGAATCAGTGTCAACTATTATATCACGATGGGTACGGCCGGGTCATGTAGATAGATTTATTACTGCAAATTATTTATTGCCGAGATAAAACTTCAGCTAGTGGAATTGTACAAATTAGTCGGAAAGGGTGCAATTAAAACGGGACTAGTAGATAAATTTCAACAGAGAATCATCACCATCCTGCCCCTGTCCCACCTAGGTGGGATTGGCGAATAATATGAATCATGTTTTAAGCGGTTTTGGCTATGTTTTTTACAACCAGCCGCCTGCCTTACATTAACCCTCCTTGGGAAACAAACACTCAGATTGGGAACAATTATTTATGGGTCACACAAATACTTGTCCCGTGTGGGAATCGAACTCACTACCCCCGCCGCCGAAGCCAATAACTAAGCAATTAAGAACCTCCTCCCTTTTTGAAGTCGGTTGACAATGTAACGATAATAACAATAACTGTCTTGATAGTATATTCCCAAATGAAAAGTAATAAATTTATCATATTTTGTCAATTTCATTCCTTCATTCTCTTCAAACGAAGTATGTAATTGACGCCAAAAATCATTAGAAAGATAAACATTACTTACTGTAATCTTATATATAAAAACTGGCTGCTGCCCGCGACTACGTCTGCATAGAGGAGTGAAAATTTAGGGTTGTGTGTATTTTTGTATGTTGTATCATAAAAAAATAAAAACAATAAATTTTTATTAAAAAATAAAATTTGGGGTGGACCATCCTTAACATTTAGGGGGATGAAAAATAGATGTTGTCCGATTCTCCACCCTGGCCGATTTTCACGCTAAGATTCACGAAAATCGGTGGAGCCGTTTCGGAGGACTATAATTACAAACACCGTGACACCAGAATTTTATATATTAGAATATGGATTGCTGTTCGTTAGTCTCGCTAAAACTCGAGAACGGCTGAACCGGTTGTCTAATTTTGGTTTTGAAATATTCGTGGCAGTCCAGGGAAAAATTGCATGGAAAATCAAAATGGCGACAATTTTATTTCCCCATATAAACTGTACCTGTCAACCTGTCAAACGATTTTTGAACGTGTTCCGATTACTCTAGAAATAATTTATACGGCAAAACATCGTTAGCCGAGTCAGCTAGTAATTTATAATAACTACCATTCGGCAGCACTTCGATTGGAGCTACAGTGTTCAGTCAATGATTCTGTCTTCTTTCTTCTGGGGCTACGTCATCCTTATGCTGCCATCCGGTGAACTAGTGAAAAAATTCGGTGGCAAATGCCTCTTCATCGTCTCAGTTTCCGTGAATTCATTACTATCTCTACTGTTGCCCACTGGCGCGTATCTTGTAAGTGATAATTATTTTTCACTTAATTTTTTTTGTGTTTAACATTAAACAAATATGTAACTATGACAGCAAGACTACTCAGTGTCCCTTGTGAGTCATGGAGATACAAATTGACTACTACTACTGGTTTTGACTCAATTTTTTTAAGTATACTAACTTAAAAAAACATTTCAATCGAAAAAAACAAAACAGATTCAAATATCATACTCACAATACATTTTCTAATATATGAGAAGTTCCTTAAAGTGTCTCCGGAGTCCAACTCCCAATAATAATTAAATTAATACGACACCACCTGGGAGCTAAATCAACTCAATGGAAAAAAATATTTTTTAAGATCGGTTTCTAATAGACGGGGTTGTGAGAAAACAAACATAAAGAAACACACAACCGAATTAAATAATCTCCTCTTTTTGAAGTTAGTAAACGATACGGACGACAAACATCTCTCATGAACTCATATTTAAAAACATATCCTTAATCAGTTATCTTTATTTCTGTAGTATACGAGACAGGTTACAATCAGGTTAATTAGGTTTGTCGGATCAAATGACCTATTGACATAATATGAACACAGTTCAAACAAGGACACCATTAAGTACAAATAGGTTCTAATTGATCTTGAATATCATTATTACAGGGAGGATGGCAATTCGTGTGCGCCTGCCGTGTGCTCCAAGGGATGACGCAGTCGTTCGTTTTCCCGTCCACACACCATCTTGTTAGCCAGTGGGTACCTTTAGAAGAAAAGGGTCGCCTAAGTACACTGATCTATGCTGGTGGGTTTTTTTTTACTAAATTATAAAAGCAGTTTCGTCTCACAAAAAAAAAAAAAACAATAGATCTTTTTCACATTGACCAACCAATACCTTCGGTGAAATATAAATCACATCACTTTATAATCGAACAGAAACATGGATGCTAGCGAATTGCACGAAAGAAGAATTCGAAATTATGAACGAACAGGTACAGAGGGTACAGGACGGTATGAGGAACTGTACCTAAATATGAATCAATTAAAAATAGGTATATAACAAATTACATTTTTATCCTCCTCTAAAATTTGTAATAATACTTAGGGCATTGTCTTGCAGGTAGCCAACTTGGTGTCGCACTACAACTTATAACCTCAGGATTCTTGGCATCAGCGTGGGGTTGGAAGGCGATATTCTACGCGAATGGCATACTTGGCTCTTTGTGGACGATAGCTTACTTAATATTCGGTTCGGCGTCACCTGAACAATCCAAAAGGATATCACAAGAAGAGTTGAGATACATTCAGGAATCTTTAGGACGAGTTGGGGAGCAAAAGGTATGATGATCAGTAAGCATTTAAGCATCCGTCAATAACTAAGCATTTGTTATGCGATAGACTTGACCTTAGTGACAAGAGCGTCTGGGTTAACTCGAAAGACATAGTTTATATCTGGTAGCGCTACGGCGATTAATTTTTTTTGACATTATACCAACGTTTTTTGATTCCACTTTCATTTCTTCTCGCAGAAATATAAGACACCATTGATGAAGATCATAACGTGCCTCCCATTTTGGGCGGCGGTGGTGGGCCATTGTGGACAAAACTGGGGATTCTTCACTCTGATGACGGAGATGCCAACCTACATGGCAAAAGTTCTGGATGTGAATTTAAAAGAAGTAAACATCTTTCTAAAAAAAATATGTTATAATTATTTTAATGTAAAAAGTCTCGGCTCTATCACGAATATGGTAGTTTAAAGAAAACTAAACATAAGGAAAACGAATGATTTTTTACCTTAACAGTATAAACTGTCTTTTCGTCTCCTACTCGGGGTGGTTGTTGTACCTTAACTTTAGTCAGTTCAACCTTGCGCAATTGCCTAATTTGGACAAAGATATTTCACAAAATGGACTTACGTTTATTTGTTACACACTGATTAACAACTTGATAAATTTATGTCCTAACAGAACGGCGTGCTTTCATCCCTCCCGTATCTGGCGATGTACTTGTTAAGTTTTCCAATGGGAGCAATGACAGACTTCCTAGTGAGGCGGAAATGGCTCAGCGTAACTAATACAAGAAAATTGTCAAACTCTATTGGTAAGAATAAAATTGTGTACAGAAAGTTTATCTTCCTGGATGTGGTGGATATTATTTAAAACCAAATATTTTATGGGTACAAATGTAATCTTTTGTGTTGGGTAAATAATAATATTTGTTGTCATTTTATTACATAATGTAGTAAAAAATGTACCCGAAACCTTTGACCGTGGTTGAATAATATTTTAGAAATTGTCAACTTGGGATGGTGTTAACAAATATTTGGAACACATTAAAAATGGCACTCGTTTAAAAGAGCACTAAAAGTATGTTATTGAGCGCATAAAATATGTAAGAATTTATTTAGATAGATAAAATACAATGATAGCAACTGAGCCCACCGAATTTTGATAACAGGCGATAAGGAAGAAATTCTTAAGCCGGTTTTGTCCCCCCGAGAGCTTGTTTGATACTGAATACATGCATAAATTGACGTTTATGATATGATGCTACAGTTTTATAAGTGTATGACATTTCTATAAAAATACACCAATTTTCAAAATAGAAGCTTGTTTGTCAGTTAACTTGTCCTCGTAGTACAACTTTGGCTGGTTTTAGTACAAAATGTTATGTACGTATACATAGGTCTAGGGTTATTAAATAGTAACTTATTTTATGCATTTATAAATAAGGTATCACATAAGAAAAATTTGCTACCGTAACCTTCAAACTGGAGAGTTATAAAGATGGTAGCATTATTTCATCAAACCTGGAAATGTTGATGTCCTTAACATCATTATAATCAGTTCTTCGAGTGACGTGGCCTGCCCATTGCCGGTATAACTTGCAAATACGAAGAGCTGTATGGGTCACGCTGGTTCTTCGACGAACTTGGAAATACGAGTATTTCATTTGAAAGCAACTACTAGAGTGACCAACATGCTCCTCATTTACAATTTTACGTAGCAATAGGCAGACCATATCGTTCGAAGAACTGATAACCGATGGGTAAGAAATATTTTAACCAGAAAACATAACATAGGAAAGCCTCCCACATGCTTGCTGACCAAACAGATATATATATATATATATATACGATACCAAACAAATGTTATGTCATTAAAGAAAGAGATAAAAAATTTAATACATATGACAAGAAATGGTTGACTGACTGCCATACAACCCCCCTAAACATGTGACTCTGGTTTCAAACATTTAATGATTTATTTAAAAAACACTGCCCTCACTTTAGGATAACATACGAACCTGTGTTGTAAGGACGTTTTACAAATATAAATTCTACATGGACAAACACCCAGATTCGAAACAACTATCTGTGGGTTGCACAAATAGTTGTCTCGTTCGGGAATCGAACCCACGACCCCCGCCGTAGCCATACCTTGGCAATTGCGCTACGGAGTCATCAAAACATTTGACGAAGTAAACGATATATTTTGTAGGTCTGTGGGGCCCAGCAGTAGCGTTGATCGGGTTGTCATATACACCCGAAGGGAATATGGTAGCGGCAGTGGCTATGCTGACGGTCACTGTTGGTATAAACGCTGGTCAATACACCGGTTATTTGGTACGTATTGAAAAGAAAATAGAATTAATAGTACAATCAGAACTTAAGAACACTTAACCAAGAAGGAATATTAACAGAAATTGTTTATACTTCGCTTGGGTTTGTGATACGTACAACATAGACGTCAAGTCAAGTCGAAATTTCTTTATTCAACATAGGCTTATTTTAAGCTCCTATTGAACGTCAAACGTACACCGGTTCACTAAACTAGACCTGCAAGAGAACAACCGGCAAGAAACTCTGCGGTCGTATGACCGTAGAGTTTCTTATATAGTAATATAGTAGCATAGTTAAAAAATGTACATATATATGTACATTTTTTTAACTATTTAAGTATGTTGACGTTGTATGCATATTACATATTGCTGTTTGATAAGGCTCCAAACAGTGTGTTAAAGGCACTGCACCGACAATGGAATGTACCGTAATCGGGTATTTGTAAAAGAAATATTTTTTTTACACATTTTAAAACTTATTATATACAATCTTCATGGTCTATGCGTTAAACGTTAAAATGTTTTTTTTTTTATTTTTCTTTATTATAAACAATTTTAAAGTGATAAAATTTGAAAACCAATCGCGATTCCACGCGCTCTGTGATTGGTCTTATTGTTTTCGGCACCATAATGTTTAAATGATTCCACCGGCACACGGTCCATGCTGTCTACATACTTATTATGTATTGACAAAATATTGTAACATAATTAATATGGCAAAAAATTATTTGACAACGAATTTTATCAGATCAATGATGTATGTGTAATACTGATGTTCTAGCTAACAACCCTACAGGTGTTGCAAATGTCCCTTGGTGGTTATCACTTAACATCATGTGAACCGCCAGCTCACTTGCCACACCTTTATTTACCTTGGTTTTTACTCATGCATATGAGCTTTCGGTTTAAAACAAAATCGTCCACCGCACTCACCTTGTTCTAGGGTACTTGTACTAGAAAACTGATAAACATACTTGTACATACTTTTCTTTAGTAAAGAAATACATAATTATTATACATATATAATTCACGGTGGTTGGGCTACGAGTGCGGTGGCCGGAGCCCAATTTTCAAAAGGTTGTCAACGCAACCCTCGGGTGTACCAGATGTCCATGGGTGGCGGTATACCCTTAACATCAGGTGAACCGTCTGCTCGCTTGGCAACTTTTCACATTAAAAAAAAACCCAGGCACCGGAAAAACACTGCGTTCAGTATTCTGTGTTCAATAGCCAATATAGCTCATTCTAATGGATGATTTATATTCGGTACTGAATGATAGTGTTGTTTAAATTACAGCTGGTCCTGGTCGACTTAGCGCCAAACTTCAGCTCATCGCTGATGGCCATCTCGAATTTCTTCGCTAACATCATATCGATTATTGCGCCGCTGGTCTGCGGTCTAATTATTCAGGACGAGGTACGTAATTTACTTCTAACCAAAATAAAACGGCCAAGTGCGAATCGGATTCACGCAAGAAAGGGGTCCGGACCATTAACAACAGACAAAGACCATGTCTGTTGTATGGGAGCCCCCACTTAAATATTTTTTATTGTATTTTTTAGTATTTGTTGTCATATGTTCATGAGACACACGGACGACCGACAGCGGAGTCTTAGTAATAGGGACTTGGGGACTTTGGGTACGGAAGCCTAATAAAGATTGTAGCAACAGCGTATTATATACATACATATATTTTTAATGACAATCAATAGTAGGTAGGTATTTCTAATAACGTCAACGAGATCTCTTAAAATGCAATTACTTACAATGCCATTTATCGGCTTTGTGTACATTAAAAGCTTTAAAAGTAACAACACAAGACCATAAATAGACTTGCCAATAAATAGACTTTTGGCAGTCGGCTAAGCAAGATAAATGGTTATATACAGAAACTAACTGCTTGTATACTTTTTAAATGGGAAAATGTGCCATTAAAATTACAAAATGCTTTTGCATTACTGTAATTTCCATAAAAAACATGTATGTCTAGTTATTTACGCACGCAAAAAGTTATATACTTCATTAGCGTGATGAAAGAAAAATAACTAAAAATTTCATCCCATGTGCCAGTAGTCTTTGTTGAATTAAAGGTTGAAAGGTTGAATTAAATGACTTTGAATTTAAAGTAAATATCAAGAAGTTGTTATAGGTTGCCATGGTAACCAATAACCTAAAAGCTGATAATTTTGAACAAAAAAAAACCGACTTCAAACAGGAAATCTAAAAAAACATTATCAACGCCTATAACATTTGAGGATTGCCGTCAATTTCTCTGGGATGCCATCATCAGATCGGAGTTTCCTTCTCATGGTAACACCCTTGGCATGTCTCCTTACCAACAAAAAAAGAATCATCAAAATCGGTTCATAAATGACGAAGTTATCCCCGAACACACATAAAAAAATATGTACGGTCGAATTGAGAAACCTCCTCCTTTTTTGAAGTCGGTTAAAAACGACACAGACTACATGAAGTTTTGGCGTCGCTTTTAGGTGTAGTGCATCGTAAAACTTCACTCGCATCATTTTTCCCAAACTCGCCAATGAAGTATAACGGTTCCAACTCTGTTCATAATGCGTTCCTTTTACAGTCTGACCCTTCAGAGTGGCGGAAGGTGTTTTTCTTGGCGTCTGGCGTATATTTCTGCACCAATTTATTCTTCATTCTTTTTACGACATCTAACAAACAGCCGTGGAACGACCCGGAAGAAATTGATCCCGGTATGTAAACACTCAAATGTATTTCGGAAGAGTGCAAAGAAATTTACACAGAAGAACCCGTGCATATATGGACATAATACTGACAGATGGGTCTATATATATATGTTAGTTTTCCGCTTAGTCACATAAATAGAATGGATTAAAAGAGTACCCTTAATAAAAGTACCCCAAATTAGTACTCTTATTTTTTTTACATATTAATTTTTGATAGCTTTGAATTAACAAAATATATATCACACCCACAGCGGTTGTGTACATTTAGTGGTAAAATTTTATAGAATACGAGAAATGTAGATGCCAAACGCAGCATTTTTTTAAAGAAAGAAGGTCTCTTCGTCAAGTCTTCAAAAAAAAATCAACCATTTAACAAATGCTTCATTAGAAATGATATGTGTACTTCCTCTTATTCTAGACGACAATCGTTATTAATCTAATGACATATTGTTCATGATGTTCTTATATAGGTGACGCATGTCCATAATGCGCGGCATTTAAAAATTATTCCGCTTTACATTATATGTCATATATAAGGGAATGTGACAGATGATATAGAACGTATGATGCGGAAAGATAGAGCAGTATATAGAGCTCCAATCTAATAACACCAATTGGCGTTATTTGTGTGTCTCAGTTTCGGTGTGCTAGTGTCATATCTATATATATTGTACTATTTATTCTTTCACCTGTAACATATATTCTCTTACAAATATATAGCGATGAGTAAAAAACAGATATCAAGTGAATTATTTTTATTCTTTTTTTTTTCAGAAACAAACAAGGAGAAATTTGGCGCTCAATGAAGAACATCAACTAATACATAACTAAAATATGTTTTTTGCTAACCCTCAGTATGGAGTGATTGTTTACTGTTACTAGCTTTTTGCTACCTTGTATTGTATTGCTAAAAAGGAAAATTAAATGCGTAAAAACAAGAACGTGTTCATTTAATCATTTTATGTGTCAGTTTAATTTAAGACTATAATCTTTTCACTATTTAAAGCAGTAAGTAGAAGTTCTACTGTGATCAGTGTCTCTCACTAATAAAACATAGCAGCTCATTCATATGCCTATTTGATTAAACCGGTACCTTGACCGGCGATTCACCTTCTTACGACTTGCAGAAGACCGCGCGTAAGAAGTAATTGTGCTTTTATTTATTGTCTGTAGACGGAGTTCTCAAGAAGCACGATATTTTATGGCCACAGCATACGAAGTCATTTCACTTGTTGTATAATCAACTATTGCTAGACAGAAAATTAACACTTCATGTTTCGTTGCTGAAGCATGCTAGAATAGTAATTCTAATTACTTTTATAATTAATTTGTCGCGGCGAATAGCACATGTTCGGTCAGTACCGAACATGTGCTATTCGCCGCGACAAATATGCTTCTTGATTCGAATTAGGGCCTATCAGAAACTCGTAATCAATGTGCATACAGTGTCAGATGATATGAGTGAAAGTGATGTCTTAACTGCCACTTCGTACGCAACAAACCTACCAGAATCTAGCTTTGAAATTCGCACCATGTGAAGCCAGCCGCAAAGCTAGCACGAAATCCAGCGCCACAGCATATTTGACATCCAGCAGAGACTCAAGGGAGTAAACTTACCTCTGACGGATGGACCTTTAACAAAGCTATAACTATCCCTATACAACCTATAAGTCCTGGGCTATTTACATTACTTTTGACATTACTACCTGATAAGAAGACAACAGTCAAAACAACTAGACAAAATTTTTTGGAAAAATATAAGATTAGGAACATTATCTCTTGGGCATTGAAAAGTTTACGTCCCAGACTTCGCCGCGGCTGGTGACAAGCGGGTTGGTTCTTGAATCAAGGGGTGTCTCTGGTCGATAAGAGGTTAATCATAACAATTCAGCGAGGCAATGCACCTAGCGTTCTAGCGACCCATGCCGCGTGGACTAGGTTTATTAGATAACATTTAAAAAAAAAAACAAAGACGTTACACAAAATATTTCACGCAGACAATCACCCAGATGCGAAACAAACTATCTGGTCACACAAATAGTTGTCCCGTGTGAAAATCGAACCTACGAACCCCGACGCCGAAGCCAATACTTTGACAAATGTGCCACGGAGTCATCGATTAAGTTCAATATTGTAAATATTATTATTTGTAGCACAAAATTAGTAATCATATATGACTTTTGCAAAAAGCTATTAATGTAGTATCTCTTAAATATAAGCTAATCGCTGAGGGTATAGAGAACATAATCATAGTTGATAAAGTGTGTAGCAGTAAAGATTACGTCACCTTTTAATGCTACCCTACTAAATTGCGGCCATTTTTATCGTTTCACAAAATTACTTATAATTTTTATACTGATAAATTATTAACAGTACCCATAGACAAGTACAAGGGTGCTGGTGCATTTTCACCGTTTAAAAACTACAGAAACGCAGAAGTATAATACTTCCACTTCACGCTGGTCTTCTGTGCGGCCATGACAGTTCCATAGGGTCCAAGCCTGCTAATTCGTACAACCAAACCTCGTACCCAAAATAAATTGCATCTTCTAAGCATCCGTAAAGCCGATTGCATCGTGATGAGATAAACAGACGACAAGTACTCTCGTAAATATCAGATATCGAGACGATAGCGAAATGGCAATGAAAAAAGGCAATGCAATTTCAGCAGAGTATTATTTCAAGAATTTTGCTTCTCGTCTGTAGTTTAGCCTAAACATCCAAAAGATCAATACATTAGTGCATGTCACGATAACATAGAAACGTATAATTCTATGTTCAAAACAAACGACTAGAAAAGGGCAATGGGTGTTGTTGCCAATACTGAAAATGTTTGTCCAAGTGAGTCGATTGTCTTCTGTTAAAATATAGATGGGAAAGTTAATTTTTTTTTTCTTAAGCAAGGGTAATGAAAAGTTCTACAAAAAGTTTGAGTTACAGTTTTCTTTTTCTGTTGTATGAATTTTGTCTGGTGAGTAAGTAGTTCTATGCTGTCTAAGATGTCAATTTATCATTAAAGTTATTAGCTATAGAAAAATTACGACTACGGGTTAACTATGACAATCAGACATCTAACACCTCAGTCTGAACGCTGTAAAGAGTTCGAAACGTCGGGAATTAAAACTAAAAATAAACGCAATAAATCCGTAAAATAAGTTTCATTTATGGAAAAATACGAGGATTATACACGGCTCTACGTTATGGAAATAACGTAGAGCCGTGATAGCTCAGTGTCCGGGCGCTCGCCTTTAATTCAGTATACTCGAGCAACCTGAGTTCGATCCCCAAGTTTTTAACTTTAAGTGCTGACTTATCACGTGCTCCGCGGTGAAGGAAAACATCGTGAGGAAACCTGCATATTTTCGAAATAATAACAAAAAAAATATATTTCGAAGATATGTGAAGTCCGCCAACCCGCAGTGGGGCCGCGTGGTGGACTATGCCCTGATACCCTCTCTATAGAGGAGGCCTTTGCCCAGCAGTGGGACATGTATAGGCTGTTACTTTACTTTTTCTTTTTTATGGAAAAATTGTTCCAAGTTTTTCATTTATGAATAAACAGATTATTATAATAATGTTTTTATAGTATTTAAAATTATAATTATTTTTATAGTATTTAATCGAAAAGTCATCGTCAGTAAAGTAAAAAGCCAGTAAAGTCATCGTGGTTATCGCTTGTGCCGCATTGTTCATTTACGCTTTAAATGTCTGAATGATTTTAAACTTAAATTCCCGACATTTCGAAGTATTTGCACCATTATTAGTCAAAGGAATCAACTTTTTCTCGTTATAAATTATTCATTACATAGTGTTTGTGGAAAAAGTGAAAATAATGTCAGTAATTATGTTACGTTCGTAAGTGTCAGTTTTTTCATTTGTATGTATACAGGAAAATTATGGAGTATACACTAAAAACATTATCCATCTGTAAAAACTGAAAAATCTTATTAATCGTTCGACTAAAGCAGTCAGCAAAACTCCTAAGATGAGCAGAATTGTGGAACATTATACTTAAAAAAACCCAGTCGAATTGAGAAACTCATCCTTTTCTGAAGTCAGTTAAAAAGCTAAGCCTTTATAACTCATTCTTCTGGCGCTCGCCTTTAATTTAATACACTCCAGAAACCTTCCGACCGATCGATCCCCAGTGCCGGCACCAATGAAATTGCTAATTTTAAGTGCTGACTTATCACTTCGCGACGAAACCTGCGTATTTTCGAAATAATAACAAAAAAATGTTTCTAAGATAATAAATGAAGTCCGCCAATCCGCAGTGGGGCCGCGTGGTGACTAGCATAGTCATTACCCTATGTATAGAGGGCGCCTTTACCCAGCTCTTGGATATGTATAGGCTGTTACTTTATTTAAAAATTATGGTTGGGGGTAAAAAGTACAGAATAGCTGAGCGGACACTGTGTTCTCGCCCAGTCCTAGAAAATTTTTTGAGATTAAGTTTTGAGAGCTTGTTGATAATTTGTCACAATAATGTATAAGAAAAAATACCAATAACAACGATTGGTTGTCACAGAGGGCTTGGGGGTTCGTCACTTGCAAGCATTCATGCTATATCTCGCATTTATTATCGCATTCAGCATGCGGGTCAATATGAGTATGGCAATCGTCGATATGACGGATGTTACCAAAGAAGACGTAAGTGGATCTTTGTTATATTCATTATTACAATAAACGATTCCTACTGTTATAAAAATAAACATCAATCCAAATACTATAATCTCAAGAACGTTTGAAACATGCTTACTTTCCACCTTTTTACATAAAAAAAAAATCAGTATTTTTAAACAACTATGTTGTTATTTAAAAAAATCTTGGACTGGATCTTTTGGTATAGGTGCATAATCTTTTCAAAGCTTTTGAGATTTAGTTTGCTTAAATATACTAATAACTGTCATAGAACTGCATACTTTTGCCAAATTATCCATCTATTTGTAATAATAATAAATTTTACGATGATAGGGCCAAGCAACAGCATCGTATTGCACGAATGGGCAAGCTCGTCCGGGTAAGTACCAAGACCTCACAGAAGACCGGCGTAAAGTGGAAGTATAATACTTTCGCGTTTCGTCTGGTGAGTGAGGTGGCCGGAGCCCAATTTTCTAAAAGTTGTCAACGCATCTGCAACCCTTGGGTATAACAGATGTCCATGGGCGGCGGTATTCACTTAACATCAGGTAAACCGTCTGCTCCCTTGGCAACTTTTCACATAAAATATATATATATATTTAAAACATGATATACATATAACGGTAAAACATGATATTTAACAGTGGTAGAGCCACGCAGCAGCCTCGCCTGTTGCACGAATGGGCAGGCTCGTCCGGGTAAGTACCACGACCTCACAGAAGACCGGCGTAAAGTGGAAGTATGAAAAATACTTTCGCGTTTCGTCTGGTGAGTGAGGTAGCCGGAGCCCAATTTCCAAAAAGGTTGTCAACGCATCTGCAAACCCTCGGGTGTAGCAGATGTCTATGGGCGGCGGTATTCACATTAATATCAGGTGAACCGTCTGCTCCTTTGGCAACTTTCACATAAAAAAAAAAAAAATATAGTAACGATACTTCCCTTCGGCAGCACTTCGATTGGAGCTACAGTGTTCAATCAACGATTCTGTCTTCATTCTTCTGGGGTTACGTCACACTTATGCTGCCGTCGGGCGAGCTAGCGAAGAGATTTGGTGGCAAGTGCCTCCTAACCATCTCGATTTCCATTAATTCATTGATATCTGTATTGCTGCCCACCGGTGCATATCTGGTAAGAAATTTTAGTTATTAATATGAAAAAAGATAAAATAAAAATATATAAAGCTGAATAAAACTACCCAATGTCATTTGACATAAAAAACTGGCCAAGTGCGAGTCGGACTCGTGCACGAAGTGTTCCGAACCATTATTTATGAAAACGGCAAAAAAAAATCATGTCAGCCCCACTTGAATATTTTTTATTCTGCTTTTTATTATTTGTTGTTATAGACATGCGACAACAGAAATACATCACCTGTGAAAATTTCAACTGTCTAACCATCAGACAGAAAACAGACAGAAAGACAGGCAGACAGGCAGACCGTCAGACAGACAGCGGAGTGTTCGTAATAGGGTTCCGACTTACCCTTTGAGTACGGAATCCTAAAAACGAGATTTCATTGATGGATGTAGCGGTTATTAGTAAATTACAACTTAAATAATTAATGTCAATCAACAGCTTCAAAGGTCACGTCGCTGGTGTTTAAACGGGTTTGCGTATAAACTCGGTTTGCTTGAGTAGACTAACTTTAAAGATCTTATGATCAATCTTATGATCGATCAATTTTATTCTTTTCTTCACATTTGAGAACATTTCCGTTATTATTTTATTGCTCTATTATACGAGACAATTAAAACAAAGTGAATTAAAGTTGATGATAGAACAACACAAAACGTACCTGGTTGAAATATTTCAGCCTGTTTAGGCTCCTGCTGAACATAGGCGTATCAATTTTTTGCCATATCTGCCACACAAAGTGGGCTATTTTGTCAAAGGGGTTTTAAGAGATCTTCAATTGCGTAATGTGTTTTACAGGGAGGCTGGAAACTCGTATGCGCCTCTCGTGTACTCCAAGGTTTGACACAGGCGTTCATTTTCCCATCAACAAACCACCTTATAAGCCGGTGGGTACCTTTAGAAGAGAAAGGCCGCCTAGGTACACTAATCTATAGTGGTGAGTGTTTTTGCCGCACGATCTTTATGATGGTCCCTAAGCCGTATCAATCTAGAAATACTACTGGCGACAAATAATTCCACACTTGAGTGAGAAAATTACGGGGAAAACGCACTGTGGCGGGTCAAGGTAGGAGCAATGTTATTTGGTAGTTTGTCAATTCGTACGGTGGTGAAATTCAGCTACAGGTATTAATCTGGACAACTCATAATACTCCCCGTGGTAGATACGATAAAAAAATGAGACATCTTCGCAAGACCAAAGGATCGAGAATATTAGAAAGGACCTGGTAGCCGACGATTCGAGCACTCAAATTTTTTCGCAGGCATTGTATCTATAATCGCACCTCTGGTTTGCGGTATAATTATTAAGGACGAGGTACGTATTTAATGTCTTAATGTACTAATAGCGTTGTTTCTCATATATTTTAAATTTTCATAGACATTTTAAGGTTTAAGGTTTTAAAAACTGGCAATTCTGTTAATCATGGTTTTATTTTACAGACTGACCAGTCAGAGTGGCGGAAAGTGTTTTTCTTGGCGTCTGGCATATATTTCTGCACTAACTTATTTTTCATTATTTTTACAACATCGAAAACACAGGAGTGGAATAACCCGGAAGAAATAGATTCCGGTATGTATACGTAGTTTAAACTAGTGCCAAAACATCTAGGATCTAAATTTCTATCCCTACGTGTATCTTTATTTCTGAATAAACAAATTATTATTAACTAATATTTATCTTTTTAATTCTATATTTATTTAATACTTATGTATAAAAATATATTTTTATATTTATATGTTTTTGTTTTATGTTTATTGAATAAAATATACTTTGTGGAACATTTTTGCAAAATGATAAGGAGTGAGGATTCATACAAAAAGTACTTTGACAAAAATGTTCCAATATCATTTTTTCCTTATTACATGCCGTTTTAACGTAAATATAGTAAAAATAGTACATGATTATCTTAGGTTAGCCATGATTACCATCTTGCACTACGATTATTCCTTTGTTTCTTGTCAATCCTAGTAAGGGCAAAAAAGTTTACCACTAAAACAATAAATTGCGTTATATCAATTTAATTTCTTTTATAGTGCTAATCGCTGCACATAAAATTAAAAATTAAAATTTGTAGAAAAAATACGAAAAGATTGTCGCCGTTGTGGGAATCGAACCCACGTCTTCGGCATTCGCGGCCTGAAGCTTTAGCTACCAAGCTAAACGGCTGATTTCCACACCGACCTTAACGTCTTTTTTCTACATTGTTTTTTAGCATTTGAAGCAATGCTTGGCGCATCCATAGTTATATCCTTTCCAGCATCAAATTTTAAAATTGTGTTTTTCTCAAACTATTGTCTTTGTGAAATGGAACGTCTTCGCATAACTACGTCGAATTAAATATTTGACTACGCCAGGTGTCGAGATGTGTCGTCCGCCATATAGGCCTGACCTGGTGCCCTGCAACTTTCAATTACTCACAAAATTCAAACATAGTAAAGATATAGTAAGGCCAAATTGGCCTCAAAGAAGCTTGGTGTGCTCAGCAAGGCGAGACGGTACTTCACGGCTGCCCAACGCCTAAACCTCTATAAGGCGCAAATTCGGCCCCACATGGAGTACTGTTCCCACCTCTGGGCGGGAGCCCCCTATTACCAGCTTCTTCCATTTGACCGCATTCAACGTAGGGCGGCGAGGATTATCGACGATCAAAGTCTTTCCGATCGGCTTGATCCTCTGGCTCTGCGTAGAGATGTTGGATCACTCTGCATCTTCTACTGAATTTATCACGGGGAGTGTTCTGAGGAATTGTTTGGATTGATCCTGGCGGCTGAATTCCACCATCGGACATCGCGCCAGAACCAAAAATTTCATCCACACCACCTCGATGTCCAACGTTCCACAACAGCGCGATTTTTAAGGCATTTCCTGCCTCGCATAACCGCTCTGTGGAACCAACTGCCGCCGGCGGTCTTTCCGAACCGTTACGACCTGGGAACCTTCAAAAAGAGAGCGTACTCTTTCTTAAAAGGCCGGCAACGCATTTGTGAGCCCTCGGGTGTTGTAGGTGTTCATGGGCGGCGGTAATCACTTACCATCAGGTGAGCCTCCTGCTCGTTTGCCCCTTTTCTCCATAAAAAAAAAATATAGTAAATAGGTACTCGCTTTACGAGCCCTGAAGATGTGGTCAGTGTCTTTGAATATGCTGTCGAAGAAATGCTAAGGGTGAATGGACCCACTGTTCTTCTCCGTGGATAAGCAGTGGGCGAAGACGTACAGAGAGACTGCTTTGAACAACAAAAAAGTATTGCCAACTTTCTACATTGAGTCGTTTGGGATATTCTAAGAACTTTCAGTGTGACCCACGTACATTTGCATAAGGTTTATAGCAATTATTTCTCAATTATGTATCAATATTATTATTATATCTTTAACCATTAAAACCGAATTATTTATTTATTCTAATGATATTTTTTTGTAATTTTAATAAATGATTTATTTCTTCTACTTTTTTTTTTCGAATGAAATTATTATTAGAAAAACTAAGTTTAGAGCACGAGGTCACCACCAAGGTACTTATTATACATTTTATTGGTTTTGTACTTTTGCAAAAATATATTAATGCAGTTTCACCTAAATATAAATTTCTGTTGCTGGCAGAAATTCGTTTACGTCACCTATTGCAGCCATTTTTATCGTGTCACAAAAATTGCAAATATTTTATATGCTTGTAAGTGATTACCGTAACTTATGGACATGTGCAACAATTGAAGAAGTGCAGGTTTTTTTTTATGTTTTTTTATGTGTGCAGATGCGTTGCCACCTCTTAATAATGTGGGCCCCGGCTACCTCACTCACCAGACGAAACACAGAAGTGCAACACTTCTACTTACGTCGGTCTTCTGTGAGGTCGTGGTACTAACCCGGACGGACCTGCCCATTCGTGCAACAGCGAACACTGTTGCGTGGTCCTACCACCGTAAAATGGTAGGTACCTTTCAACCTTTAAAAACGGCAGAAATACAAGGGTATAACACCTCCAGTTCACGCTGGTTTACAGTAATCCAGTGATAGTTCCGTATGGTAAGAGCCTGCTCATTCGTGTAAGAGCGTAGAAAAACGTGTAAAAGTTTCATCTGATATCAATAAACACGTAACATATCTCAATAAACAAACTGCATTAATCTTACTAGGATTCGTAAAGCCGATTGCATCTTGATGAGATAAACGAATGACAACTACTTTCGTAAAGATCAGATAGTGAGTCGATAGGCAAATAGCAATACGAATTCAGTACAGTATTATCTCATAAAATTTGTTTCTCATATGTAGTTATGCTTTAACATCCAACAGATGTATTATACATCAGTACATGTCAGGATATTGAATACATATTTCGATAATCAGAACTAATAGAAAGAGAAAACATGGGTGTTGTTGCTAATACAGAAAATGTTTTTCCAAGTAAGTTACGGTTAATTCTATCTTCTGATTATATTTAAATGGAAATTAAAGATTTTTTTTTTTCTTAAACATGTATAATGAAAAAAGCTCTACGAAGAGTTTGACCTGTCTAATTTTCGCTTCTTTTCTTGCATTAACTTGAGTTGAGTGTGTAGACCTTTTTGATAATTTGTCACAATAATATTGTGTAAAAATAAATAGTAATAAACATATTTTATAAATAGTATAAATAGTACCAATAACATATATCCATTGTCTCAGAAGGCTTGGGAGTTCGTCATTTGCAATCATTTCTGATATATCTCGCACTTATTCTCGTATACAGCATGCGGGTCAATTTGAGTATGGCAATCGTCGATATGACAGATGTTACCAAGGAAGGTGTAAGTGGATCTTGGTTATTTCGTTTTTAGAATGTAAGATTTCTACAGTTAATAAAAAAAATAAGTCGTTAAAATACTTTTGAATCTTAAGGACGTTTGAGTGGACGGTTTGTTATTTTGAAAGTACAGGGTTTTTCATTACGAGCGCTGGAACATTGGAACGAACTTGTCTTAGTGACATCTTTAAGCAAATTTGATTACACTACGTATGAAATATAAGTTCATGAAAGACATCGAGGCTGAGACAGCTGCATACTTTTTGTACAAATAATGATTTATTTTAGGCCCAGAGATTAGCGCTATAAAATATAAATAAAAAATTACATATTTATATAAAATTATCCATTTTTAGGGTTCCGTACCTTAAGGTATAAATCAAAACATAGTATAAAACAAAGTCGTCCCGCTGTCTGTCTGTTCCTATGTATGATTAGATCTTTAAAACTACGCAACGGATCTTGATGCGATTTTTTTGCTAGATAGAGTGATTCAAGAGGAAGGTTTATATTTATATAATACACTACATTCGAAGCCTAGACAGGTCGCTAGTTTGGTATAAATTTCAACTTGCTAAGTCCACCCGTTTTCCATTATTTTATGGCGGGATAATGGGTACGTACGGAACGCTCGGCGTACAAGTTCGACTCACACTTGACGGGTTTTTTATTATGTGTTGTGTTCACTATAAGTGATTCCCAAATTAAGATAAATACCGATATCAATTATTTGTTCCCATTAATTTCAGTACTTAACTGTCACTAAAATGTTAGGGAAGATAAATATCACTGTCATGGTATATAATAACGATAATTCCCTTCGGCAGCACTTCGATTGGAGCTACGGTGTTCAATCAACGATTCTGTCTTCATTCTTCTGGGGTTACGTCACCCTTACGCTGCTATCTGGCGAGCTGGTGAAGAGATTTGGTGGCAAGTGCCTCTTCACCATCTCAGTTTCCGTGAATTCATTGGTGTCTCTATTGCTGCCCACTGGCGCATACCTTGTAAATGTTTTTTTTATTAATTTCTCTGTTTAATATGAAAGTTTAAGTTTAAAGGCCGGCAACGCAATTGCAACTCAACCGATGCAGATGTCCATGGGCGGTGATCGCTTATCATCAGGTGACCCGCTTGCTCATTTGCCTCCTTTCTCCCATAAAAAAAAGAATAAAACTACTCAGTGTCATTTTTAATACAAAAGTGATGTTCCATTGATCGGATCGAATTGGGTCTTAGTAGATAAGAGCTTAAAATTTCAAAAAACAGTTTCAACAGTGATGGCACTCTTGTAAGGACTCAGTTTGCTTAAGTATACTAATTTAAAAGCGACCACTTATTTCAATGATATGGTCGTGCCAAAAATTTTCTTCTCTTCACACTGAATTTCAGAATATTTTCGTAAGTACTAATTTTTAAGACAATTAAAAAAATGTGAATTAAGGTGATGACCCGCTGAAATATAAACGCACCAAGATGAAACTTAAACCTTTCATAAGGGTTTTTTGCAATCGTTAACCAGCCTGGCAAGCGGGTTGGCATTCGTAGTTTTTCCAGACACCTCGTACCCTCAACGCCGCTGTTCGTTATTTGCCTGAGTATTTAGGGTCTAGAAAGTCGAGGTATATCCCTCAATTGCCTCCTATGACAACCACGGGATGAGACGGAATGGCTTATTTCACGGCTGGGATCACATATTAGGTTGGTATTACGTTCAAATAGGTTTTGATATTGAATCGCATAATTTGCTGCAACAGGGAGGCTGGCAATTCGTATGCGCCTGTCGTGTGCTCCAAGGATTGACGCAGTCGTTCATTTTTCCGGCAACAAACCATATTGTAAGCCAGTGGGTACCTTTAGAAGAAAAAGGCCGCCTAAGTACACTTCTCTACAGCGGTGAGCGTTCAAGCCATGAAAAGTAACTAAGTAAATTAAACAATAAATTATTATTAAACAATATATATGATACATTAGTTTAGTTATAACATTTTTGTTAAGGTAGAGTGGCTTCCTCTGACACAGGTGCTTCTGTACCTAATAGAGGAAGTTGACACTTAAATTGTAGAAAAAAAAAACTGAATTGAATAAATATTTGCTCCTATTGCATAAAGACCTTCAACACCTTTCATAGGAAGGCCATAAATATATTGTATTGACATTGGATTGATCTTTAAAATTTCATCAGACTGGTACTAAGCACCTCGCACATTAGATAGAGAAATTACTGACTCAGTAAAAGCCTATATACACTCTTGCTTTGAAAATATTCACAATTTGCTTGAGCGGAAAAATTGATTCTTAGTACCACTAACAACGAACGGGACTGAAGTACCAATAACGTAAAAAGTTTAACACATATTATTAATCATATTTTTTCCCTCAAAATTTGTATTTATATTAATAACAAACTCTTAAAGGAAGCCAGCTTGGTGTCGCACTACAGCTCCTAATATCGGGATTCTTAGCGTCAGCGTGGGGTTGGAAAGCGATATTTTACGTAAACGGTCTGCTTGGAGTTTTATGGACGATTACTTACTTATTCTTCGGTTCGGCGTCGCCTGAACAATCCAAAAGAATGTCTCAAGAAGAATTGAGATACATCCAGAAATCTTTAGGACGCGTTGGGGAGCAAAAGGTAAGAAGATTAACTTTACATTTATAATAAAGTAGCTGTTTCCCGCGACTACGTCTGCCTGGAAAAGACTGAAGGTGTAACATTAAGACAGAATGACAGATATACATAAAACATGTACATAAATTATAGCCTGTGTCTTATTCTGATGTATAAGCTATATTATTGTAAAGTTTTATTAAAATCAATTCAGTAGTATTTGCGTGAAAGAGTAACAAACATCCATGCATACATACAAACTTTCGCATTTATTATATTAATAAGGATTAAACATAACAATGGTTCAGTTATTGCTTCAATTTGTGCTTTAATTGATGCTAATCCGCGATGAGCATAATGGGCGATGCCTTAATACGAGGTTATTTGATTTATATAAGCTGTTATTCACAAACTTTTGAAATATTGTATTTTATTGCAATATTATTTTAATTTTAGAGACGCGATAGCTCAGTGTCCGGGCGCTCGCCTTAATTCAATATATTCGAGCAACCTGAGTTCGATCCCCGGTGCCGGCACCAATGAAGTTTTTAACTTTAAGTGCTGACTTATCACGTGCTCCGCGGTGAAGGAAAACATCGTGAGGAAACCTGCATATTTTCGAAATAATAACAAAAAAAATATATTTCGAATATATGTGAAGTCCGCCAATCCGCAGTGGGGCCGCGTGGTGGACTATGCCCTGATACCCTCTGTATAGAGGAGGCCTTTGCCCAGCAGTGGGACATGTATAGGCTGTTACTTTACTTTTATTATTTTAATTTTGGCTTTGGTAGGGCCATGCAGCAACATCTGCTAGCACGAATGGGCAGAGGCATCGACGGCCTCATATAAGACCAGCGTGAGATAGAAATATTAAACTTTCGAGTTGCGTCTGGTGAGTGAGGTACCCGGGTTCTGCAAGCCCTTGTTTGTTATAGATGTTACAGGCAAAAGGCATGAAAATATATGATACAGGCTGTCCCAAAAACAACTGAATATATATACCCACGCGGAAACATACAAGTGCCCTAAGATAAGATAGTCGAATAGTCTCGCGTAGGACCACGATAGCGCTTTCGCAACATACATTGTTACTTTTGTATACGTTAGCTATTTTTATTCTTAACTCGTCTATCAAAATATCCCGTTATTCATAAGGTGTACAAACGTCAAGGCGTCTACTACGATTAATTCATGAATTAATTGGTGTATTGTCGAATAATTCGAGAACACGTCTCGTGTCAAGATGTGCGTGTTCTTATTAGCAAGTGTAATATTTGATATCTAAATTATTCATGTAGGAGAAATGACAAAATAAGTCATTAAAGTATCATTAAGATAAAAAGAGTTCTTATGTGACTTATTTATCACTCAGTAAAAATGTTTTTGATGAATCGAAATACATTTTTAAAATATAACATATGCATGAGTTTTTCATTGAGTTACATTTCATTGAGGATAGCATCAGTTTGATATTTTGTACAGTTTTCTATAGCTTTTTACTTACAGCATCTTCTTCAGACAGAATAATTAGATTATCAACTACGAAACAACTGTATGCAACATAGCGAAATATTTTATCCAAAAAAACATATAAACATAGAATTTAAAGTAATTTAATAAAATGACGATTTCAAAAACTTTAAAGATAGAACACATAAATAACTTTAAAATATACATCCTCTTTGTTAAGGGTTAGCCTTTACAAAGAGTCATCAAATAGAGTGTGACATTATACTAAAATAACTGTACTTTACGCGTGCACGACTGCTAGCTCTGAGAAAGTGAGAAAGCTAAGGTGTTACTGAAATAATCAACTGGAATAACCTCTGGCAGAAATATAAGACACCGTTGACGAAGATCATAACGTGCCTTCCATTTTGGGCGGCTGTGGTGAGCCATTGTGGGCAAAACTGGGGATTCTTCACCCTGATGACGGAGATGCCAACATACATGGCAAAAGTTCTGGACGTGAATTTAACACAAGTAAACAATATTTTTGTGAAAATAATTTAATGTTCAAATTTAGAAAGATTTTGGCACTACTATAAATGTCAAGTTAAAGAAAAGATAGACATAAACTGTCATGTCATTTCACAAAATGGAGATAAATCATGATATGGGATTTTCGTTCATAAATCAACAAAAACTTTTGTTTCTATGGAATTCCAAACTGCATCTTATAGTTTCACGCAAATACTTTAACAATTAAGCTAAGCGTCCAATGAGAAAATCTCCGACACCGAAAGGTGCCGTTTTATGTCCGCGCAGAGCCAAAAGTTTTTGTTTATTTATCTCCAAACATCTGAAGATACTACTAAAAATAAAAATTAATCCTAAACAATAGTCATAGCTAATACTTCCAACATTTTGATTAAGTTATAACAAAGCTTATCTCTTTTTATGTTAATATGGCCTTATATTTATTTTTTATATTATCATTAAGGACCTCATAATTTATGTGTTGACAGAATGGCGTGCTTTCATCCCTCCCATATCTGGCGATGTGCTTGTTAAGTTTTCCAGTGGGAGCAATGACCGATTTGCTAGTGAGGCGGAAATGGCTCAGCATTACTAATACAAGGAAGTTGTCCAACTCCATAGGTACTATTCCCTTCTACTACATTATCTACGGACACAAGGATCTTTGTTGAGGTTACAGCTTAGGCTATGACTGAAAATTCATGAAATTTAAACTAGACTAACCTCTCAGGAGCGGACAGCCGGATGGATAAGTGAAGTAAAAAAACTAAATTGATGATTCCACCTAGATGTTTTTATTACATTCAAGGGAATTGATACTGTACACTCGCTCAAAAGTGAGAAATTGATTTCAAATATTTGATGAAGTAAACGATATATTTTGTAGGTTTCTGGGGACCTGCATTAGCCTTGATCGGGTTATCATATACACCAGAAGGGAATATGATAGTGGCAGTGATTATGCTGACGGTAACAGTTGGTATCAATGCTGGCTGCTACGCCGGTTTCACAGTAAGTATTAAAAAATTAGTCTAATATATTAAACTCGTAGTTAATAAACTGGCAACCGTTTCCCATGCAGTATTTATAACAGCAGTTTAAGCAAAGGTGGTTGTTAGTTAAATGTCTGATGTCTTACAGGCATTACATCGACAGTTGCATGTACCGTAATTTCAAATAAGAAAACCGGTCAAGTGCGAGTCGAACTCGTACGCCGAGGGTTCCGTACCTACCGTCATTATACCGCCACAATAAAATTGGTACAAAATCCCCACCGATTTTCTCAGGAATATGTCTAAATTTTGATACTTACAAGTGTTCGCGAAAATAAACCTCAGTATTTGGTATAAATTTCAACGTGCTAGGTCCATCCGTTACAGAGATAATCGGTGGTGACACACGTACAGACAGACGTTAGTGAAGGTACGGAACCCCAAAAAGAGAAGGATCTATATTGACTACGCTTATTTACCTTTCAGCTGGTTCTAGTCGACTTAGCGCCAAACTTCAGTTCTTCGCTTACGGCCATTTCGAATTTCTTCGCCAGCATTGTATCTATTGTCGCGCCTCTGGTTTGCGGTATAATTATTAGGGACGAGGTAAGTAGTTAATAATTAATTAGTTATCGTACTAATAGCGTATTAAAGCATATTTTTTTACATTTCATTAGACAAAGGTTTTTTTTTTTATGTACGTTTACTAGGTTTAGTAATAAATAGCTAGTTATTACGGCTATTGCTACGATTACGATCATAATTCCTCGAATCAATAGTTTGGCTTAAAATTTTCTAGCTATATGTATATATTAGATATAGACAACAGGCTGTGCAACCTAAATTATAATAAAAGGAAAATGCGCATTTTATGTGAATAATTGCATAGCGAGCAGCTGGTTCACCCGATGTTAAGCGATTACAGCTACCCATGGGCATGTAAACACCTGAGTGGTTACAGATGCGTTGACAACCTTAAATAGTGGTCTCCAGTAACCTTTTCATCACGCGTAACGCGAAATTATAATCCTAATAACAATGTAGAAGAATGCGTTAAGATTTTCGTCGGTGTGGCAATCAGCCGTTTTGCTCAGTGGCTAGAGCGTCAGGCCGCGAACGCCGAAGACGTGGGTTCGATTCCCACAGCGGCGACAATCTTTTCTCACTTTTTCTACATATTTTAATTATAATCCATCCACTTCACACCAGTTTTCTATCAGGCTACAGTATTGCCCCGGACCAGCCTGCCCGATCGGTGGAAGCTTCTTCGTTGCCCTACCATAGTAAGTTTCTTATTCGCTCTTGCATTTCTGTAGTTAATTTATTTATTTATTTTACAGACTGACCAATCAGAGTGGCGCAAAGTGTTTTTCTTGGCGTCTGGCATATATTTCTGCACTAACTTATTTTTCATTTTTTTTACGACATCTAAAACACAGACGTGGAATAACCCGGAAGAAATAGATTCCGGTATGTACGCATTCAAATATATTTAGGAATGGTAGTGGAATATATTTAGGAATAGTAGTGACAAAAATATTCGAATCACATTTCTATCTGTACCGTTACTATCTGCAAAGTAGTTTCTTAAGTGTTTTCAATTGCTAGGCTCATACTTATGTATAAATAAGTATGAGACTAGCACTGCACTTCTAATAGCTAAAATTTGAGTTTTTTTTTTTCTTGCAGAAACAAAGGAGAAGACCGGTGGTGCAGAATAAAAAGCGCACTAATGCTAATCAATTACCGCACTGCTTTACTATGTTATGTTTTGAGATTTCTTAACTTGTAAAACTATACGTACTTAGCAGTTATTATTCACATTTCCATCACAACTTAGCGTTAAGTTTTCAACAGTTGAAGGCAATTATTGAAGTTTTAGTACAGCGAACACATTATGATTATATCAATGGGCTGGTTCCGAAAGTACTTAATGAATGAAAGGAGATATGATATGATATGATGAAAATATGTATTAATAGACTGGATATACTGATTGGATCGGACTGGTTTCGACAGGAGTGCCGAAATCTGAGCATTTGTATTAAATACGGATATAAATATTAGATGATCTGGTTCCTTTCGTACATATATCGTAGTAAAGTTGTGCTTTGTTTAGCAGTATCGTTTAATTTTAACGATTCATTAAAATCCTTTGGATAAGTCTGCATAGATAATAAATAATTACCTAGTAAGACTTACTGGCTAATTATTATGCCGGTTGAGTTTGGGTAGATCAGTCAAAGATGATTCAAAAATTCAGTTTTATTAGAGACACACACTTCTACTTCACAAGCACGTATTATTAACAATTTATATCACTCATTAATACACTCGAAAATAAGAAAATATGAAAATGTAAATATGTGCCTGTCTTTTGGCACTGAGCATGAGTTGGCAAGCGAGTAGGTGATTCACCTGATTTTAAGTGATAACCGCCACTCATGGACATTTGCAACACCCATAGGGTTGCAGATACGTTGCCACCTTTTAATACAGTCGAAACGCAGAAGTATAACCCCAGCCAGATAACAGCTATCGATCGAGCTGAGGTCCGGCCCTCTCGGGAACCCTCGAATCGGAATGCTAAACGCGTATTGAGTGATAGCCCAAGCTGAGATCCCCTCTCGGGGACCCTTGAGCCTAGTAAATCCATGGGTTGTCCGCCAAAGCGCCCCAATTGCATGACGGCCCGAGCTGAGGCTCCCTCGGGAGCCCTCGAGCTTAGTCACCATAACGCGTTATAATAATACACCTAGGTTCAGGCTAGGCGCCCAGTGTGCCAGGCCACCTCATGTCCGTCGGATCTATAAAGGCCCCTAAGGCCAACAGTGGCTCATCAAGCCCAAAAAAAAAAGTACAACACTTCAACTTCACGCCGTTCTTCTGTGAGGTCGTGGTACTTACCCGGACGGACCTGCCGACTCGTGCAACAGCTGAAAATTTTGCGTGGCCCTACCACAGTTAAAATCTTAATATATAAAAAATTACACCTAACGAAGGTTAGTTTAGTTTAGTTCAAATTGATTGGTTAGGTCCAATCCTACTTCTTTCTACTCTTTTATTATAGTATAGATTTCAATAATAACATTTCTACATCGACTAAAAACATGTGTTAGTTAATAACAGATTAGATGGTAATTTACTTACAAACTTATGTAATAATAATAATAATATCATTTATTCGCTTAAACATGGTACTTCAGAGGTGACACATAGTTGCATTTTGTACATAGTCCACATGTTTACCACATCTGGCATGCGAAAATTATTATTTAAATAAAAATAATTCATTATATACATACATTAAATTAGACTAAATAAATATAAATTAAAAAAAAATTACAATTAAATTAAATTAAATTAAAATTACAATCATCATGTCAATCATTACAAATATTAAAGATTAAAATGTCAAAAGAGTATACCATTTATTACACAAAAATAAAGTCTAAAATAATATAGTAAAGTCAGATTTACGCAATAAGATATTATTCATTTAAAAATTGTTTTATATCATACACACATTTTAATAATAGCCAGCTTTGAGTTTGGTTTTAAATTTACCAGTTTCTTTCTCTTCTTTAATGCTTACCGGAAGCTTATTGTAAATCTTTACACTCATCGCGTAACAGCCATTATGATAAAAGGCAGTTTTAGGTGCACGTTCTAAAACTAGTCTACTAGATTTTGCTTCAACACTTGCTTCAAATATGTACATGCCTGGTAAAGTTAGTATGTTCAAATCCTTAAATAAGGGCTTACACGAATCATACCATTTGGACCCAGTTAAGGCTCTCACACACTTTTTTGAGCTATAAAAGCTCTTTTTGAATAAGAGCTATTACCCCAAATTAACAATCCGTATCTAAGTATTGTTGCAACATACCCATGATATGCAATGAGTGCGGTTTGGCGTGACGATGTTCTTCTTAACCTATTTAAAACATATACAAATCTTAAAGTTTTTTATAGTGCTAATCTCTGCACCTAAGATTGAACATTAAAACATGTAGAAAAAGTACGAAAAGATTGTCGCCGCTGTGGGAATCGAACCCACGTCTTCGGCATTCGCGGCCTGACGCTCTAGCCACTGAGCTAAACGGCTGATAGCCACAGCGGCGACAATCTTTTCGTACTTTTTCTACATGTTTTAATGTTCAATCTTAGGTGCAGAGATTAGCACTATAAAAAACTTTAAAATTTATAAAAAGCAATGGCGACATCTCTCGTTCGAATTATCGTTGTAAAACGATATTCGAAATTGTTTGTATGCTGGAAAGGATATAACAATAGATGCGCCAAGCATTGCTTCAAATGCTAAATAACAATGTAGAAGGAAGGCGTTAAGATTTTCGTCGCTGTGGCTATCAGCCGTTTAGCTCAGTGGCTAGAGCGTCAGGCCGCGAATGCCGAAGACGTGGGTTCGATTCCCACAGCGGCGACAATCTTTTCGTACTTTTTTTTCTACATGTTTTAATATACAAATCTATTAATTTTATTACAAATTTCGTCAATATGAGCCATCCAATTACAATTACTATCTAGTTTTAATCCCAGAAATTTCTTTTGTTCGTTTTCTTGCACTTTGTCATTATTATACCTTATGTCAAGGTCTAGTTTCTTTCTACTATTACTATAAAATTGAACATAACAGGTTTTGGCGATATTGACCTTTAAATTATTATCATGTAACCATGAAATGACATCATTTATTGCGCATTTAATGTCATTTTCGTAATAATGTTTATTTCCATGATTATTTTTTATGATCAAAGATATGTCATCCGCAAATAAAATGCATGGGAATGGAGTTGAATCCGGTAAATCATTTACATAAATTACAAACAAAAAAGGCCCAAGAACACTTCCCTGAGGAACTCCAGTGTACTTAAGAACTAGTCGCGATCTAAATTTTGTCAAAATATTATTTTTGTTAGGGCTTATAACTTCCACACACTGTTTTCTTGATGATAAGTATGATTTTATCCATTGCAATGTCAGTCCCATACTTTTCTAGCTTACGTAATAAGGTGTCATAGCAAACAAAGTCAAATGCTTTTGACATATCGAAAAATACACTTGTTACATTTACCTTATCATCTATTGCATCGGTGATTCTTTTTAGTAAATCAAAACATGCCATCATGGTTGATTTGTTTTGCTGAAAACCATACTGTTCTTTTTTATAAAATTATGTTCATTAAAGTAAAGACTAAGCCTACTGTGCATAGCTTTTTCAAAAATTTTGGAGAAAACTGACAAAATAGTTATTGGACGATAATTGTTCATATCTTTCCTATCGCCTTGCTTAAATAAAGGCTTGACCAGAGATAGTTTTGCAGACTCTGGAAAAACACCTACTTCGAATGATAAATTTATCAGATATGAAAGTACAGGCGATAGTTCATCCTTGCAGTGTTTAATGACTTTCGTATTTACACCATCATATCCTTCACTTTTAGAATTTTTTAAATTAACTATTAATGCCTTTGTCTCCTCTAGAGTAATTGGATGTAAAAACATGCTTTTGCACGGACTATTTATGTTATACAGGTGTGTTGCTTTCGCTTGCTTAAATTTAACTGTTCTTGTCTGGTTTTCATAATACTCATTAAAAGCATTAGCAATTATCTGTGGTGATCTTAGACATTCATTATTCTTGTTTATCATGTTGATATAGTGGTCGTTTGATTTTAATCCCGCCTCCGATTTTATCATATTCCATGAACATTTTCCAATATTCTTACTGGTATTTATTCGTTTAAAATTATTTATTCTTTTAGATACATCAATACACTTTTTTAATAATTTGGTGTATCTTTTATATTTTTGTTTATTCTCTTCAGTCTATTTCCTATAATAACCAATTTTGAGTTTCCTTTTCATTGAGCAACTAAGTCTGAAACCTTTTGTGATCCAGTTATTTTTATACTTCATGTCTAGTTTTTTTGTCCTAATCATTGGAAAGCATAGGTTATAAAATAAGATAAAAAGTTCCATAAATTTATTGTATGCAGTATTGATGTCCTTATCCTCAAAAACTTCCTTAAAAGTAAGCTTTTTTATACATTCACGAAATTTATTTATGTAATATAAATTATAATTTCTTTTATACTCCCAAGTATCCTTTAACTTTTTTTTCTGTTTATGCACATCAATAGATAATATTTGCGCCGATTCATGATCAGATAAATATAACTTCTTAACACATGCCGTTGCATTCATTATATTACTAAACACATGATCTATACAATTGTTTCCACGTGTTGGTTCATTAGTATGTCTATATAAATTATAATTCAAAATGATGTCATTTAATTCAATTGTATTTTTATTATTTTCCAAGGTATTGATGTTAATGTCTCCAACAATAATAATTCTTTTATTATGATTATTTATTAATTTTGACAATAAGTTTTGTAGTTTAAAAAAGAATATATTCACATTCGAACTAGGTGTACTATAGATGCATATTACGTAAATATTATGTAAAGGAATTTCTATTCCACAACATTCAAAATGCTCGGATTCTGCTAAATCTGAAAGAAATTTTATTTCGTTCCACTCCATATCTTCCTTTATCAAAATACATACACCACCTCTACTTTTTTTACGACCATAGAAACTAGCTAATTTAAAACCAAAAAGGATTTACAACTTCTAAAATATATACTCTACTACATTTACTTAATCTATGAAGCACCAAACTTAAATCGTTTAATAGTTTGATTGGGTTAGAATCATTGGCACCCGTCACAATCACAATCTTGTCGTCATGGCTTAAGTTCTTAATTATATGATTAGAGTAGTCCAACGAATCAGCACAAAGAGATTGTGGTTTTATAAATGACATAATTTTGTAGTTATTGTCACCCCTAATTTCTCATTCCATGAGTAGTTTAGTCGCAAGTCCAGTCGCTTGTTCATCACCCAGTACATAAATTTAATGTAGCATGCGTTGATTGAGTATAAATTTTCTTTTCTTTGAGTTGTTTTACCGGCTGTTTACTTTCTTTTGTTTCAGTAGTTCCATCTAGCGAGCATTTCTGGAAACTCAACTGAGAATCAGTTTGCCCATCAAAATTTTTTTTTTTTGTGGATATCGATAATATGCCCTGCTCATTTTCTTTGCTTGAATCAGTACTTAATAAAGAATTTCTCCTATTTTTCTTTTTCTGTACCGAACTCACCGATTCTTGAGACCCGAAAAAAGATTATTACATGTATCTCTTAGCTGAGAAATTGTCTTTTCATGTTCCATATTCTTTTTTTTTTAAGTGAACTATTCTCAAGCAACAGATTCTCTATTTCCAAATTAGCGCTAGCGAGTAAGCTTTTAGTTCTTTCCAGTTCTTCCTTTATGATTTCCAGTTCGAAATTGAATGGGGTTGAAATATCAGGCAAACTCTTTATGTCATATTCCGAATCAGATTAAGTTAACGAGGTATTCATGTGTGAGCTCGTACATGTTTTATGTAAATTATTTTTTTTAGTTCTTAATGTCACATTTTTTTCATATTTATGCTCCTCAGTATTTTTGTCGTTAGTTTGTTGCTCTTGTCTGTTTAACTTTATAGTACCCATAGGTGAAATAATTATACTGCTATTTTGTTTTCCGTGAGCACAATTAATACATCTCCATTTCTGTTTTCTTTCCTTAGACATAATGTTAAATCTTTTGAAAGATACATTGGTACAGTCTGGCTCATACAATTTATTACATATATTACATTTTAAATAATTCACACCTTTAATTATTTTATTACATTTGGAACAATATTTCTCTTTAGATGCAGAGTTAGTATCCATTTTTTCTTTTAAACGCTCTCTATGTTGTAGTCAGTAAAAGCTGTATAACTATGTTGTAATAGTCAATAACAGTACATAACCTTGTCAATAGATGTCACTATTGCAATAAATGATAGCAATTTTAGCACTCCATTCAATTTGAATTATTCAACCGTCACTTTTAAAAGTTTTTTTGTTTATTTTCACTTATTTATTAATGTCTTTAAGATTTAGATGTCACTTTTTGCACATTTTTATTGAGCTTTTATACTATAATTTTTAAATTTATCGTAAAGTCACCATAGCTACACTTATTGCCTATTATTGTGATAATTAAGTCTCGTACTATTGAGAAAACACTTGCAGTTATAGTCCACATATACACAAAGAAAACAAACGTAATAATACACAATTTTTTTTTTAAATAAAATTTTACTGAATTTTTAACACAGAGACGATGTTTACACAGCGTCGTCCAACAACAACAGTATTAATTATTTATGTAAATTTAAGAACGCGCAAACATCTATTTGAATAAACTATTATTGTTACCTGCCCTTAGTGTTACCAAGTAAACGGTACAACTCTTATGAGTTTGTTTGTATCAGTTTAATAAGTTTGTAATTTTTTTTATACAAATTAATTAAAAAAAAGTTACATTTCCCGTTCAGTACCAATACAGTACAAGTACAGTTCGAGACCATACTAAAGTTTAATGAATAATATATATACTAATAGAATGATTGGAATAAGGATAAGAATTCCAAAATAATTCAACACAAAACATGTTCAACTTGCTATGTACCGTAGCTAAGTTTAATTTTTCATTGTGTGTACTCCCATCGAGGTTTCCAATTGTTGTTTGGCATTCCGCTGGTTTATAATGCCATTAATTACGGATACATTTCGAATCCAGCTATAAACTATGGAGTCGTGAATTGTAGCGAAATACGAGCACAGCATTCCGGATGTGTAACAATTCAAATTATTACTCGGCACCAAATGGCAGACCAATTACATTCCTATCTGCAGTATTGTTTCCTTGTTAATGTTCCATCGGCTGCATACCTTTACGTTCATAAATAGGTGGATAATGGGGTAGATTTTTAGCATATTTTATAAAAATGAACGTATATGAATAACATCAGCATATACAAAATAATAGAAGACAAACATTAGGAGTAGATCTTAAGTGCAGAGTTTAGCACTATAAAAAACTTTAAAATTAGGAGTAGAGCAGAATTTATTTCATAATTGCTAATGAAATGTAATTCCTTTATATTGTCAAATGTAAGCTACACATAGATTATTTGCACTCAATAGCTAGACACAAAATGTATTGAGCAATTTATCTAATTTGTGTGGTGAGGTAACTAAGGTCCTGCCACTTGTTAATAACTAGATCAAAATTTAAATCATACATGAAGTAAAGAAGCTTTTTAACTGGCGTAGAAGAAAAAAAAATACATTAGTTTTTCTTCTATTATTTTATGTTAGATTTCGTTACCCAATGATTGTTCAATAGGTATCTCTTCGCTTCAATAGCAATTCTTATAAATACAGATGACTAAATAATTTATTTAACTAAATAAATAAATGATTTTGATGCCATTTTTGAAAATGAAACTTTCATGTCATTAAAACAAAAATTTATTAATATGCCTAAAAAAACTTGGTATTTTTCATTTCAGGATTTCATATCATCTGTAAAAAAGCAAAATAAGGTAGGTAATTTTATTCCGAAACTGATAATATTACGTACTAAGTATGACATCATTATATGCGAAATCGCTATGTATTAATTTTTATTATTAGATAGGATGCTTGAGATGGGAAGTTATTCGCTTCAGCGATGCTAGTCGTGGTTTCGATTCCAGGACAGGAAATATAATTTAATCACATATGTCATCAATCGCACTAAAAATAACTAAAACTTGCATATTATTCTTTCAATGTCTATATGAAAATTATTTTTTATGGGCAGCAAGAATCTCTTAACATGGGATCGCCTGGTCGCTTCCCAAATCTTCACAGTAAATATTTTTATTAATGAAAAACAAAACCAACTTCTAATCTCTCGCTCTGTATTCATTTTATAAATCATTTTCTGGAGTTCTCTTAGTATCTCCAGAGTCCAAGATCCAATAGAAATGAAGTTAATATGGGACAACATGGGAAGCACCAGCTTTGAAATAAAAAAAGACCAGCGTAAAGTGGAAGTATGACAAATACTTTCGCGTTTCGTCTGGTGAGTGAGGTTGCCGGAGCCCAATTTTAAAAAGGTTGTCAACGCATCTGTAACCCTCGGGTGTGGCAGGTGTCCATGGGCGGCGGTATTCACTTAACATCAGGTGACCCGTCTGCTCGTTTGGCAACTTTTCGCATAAAAAAAAAAAAAGAAAAAAAAATCAAATCGGTTCACCCTGTCAAAAGTTATGAGGTGGTACCTCATAACCTCTTCCTAATTCGACTCCTCTTAATTCGACTTAAAAAATACAGTCGAATTGAGAACCTTACCAAGCTTACCTTCTTTCTCCTCGTTTTCCTCGTTCCACGCTTGCGTCTTCGAGGACATGAATATTACGAAAATCGTGTTCGTAACTAAAAGTAGTCCGGCCATGAAAAACATCATAATCCGCCATTGATACGCGTCGGCCTACGAGGAACGGAATAATAATCGGTAATTAATATAAATCATTCCAGAAAATTATCTGGAAAACAATCACTTAGAAAGTACTTACGACATCAATCACAATTCGGGAAACCAAGATAGGTAGAAGCATTACGAAAATGTTAGTTATCGTATTTCCAATGGCCATCAGTCCTCCGCTAAAATTCGGGGCAAGATCCATATAATTCACCTGAAAAGAATTCATTAGTACGTTTTGAAACTCAAGTCAACTCTTAACTAAGAAAAATAGTCATTAGGTATATAGTGCAAAATTATAACTTATTTTAAAGAATTCTCTCATCTTTATAAATTACAGTTTATAAATATTAGCGGTGTTGTTTGTCATGATTAATCTTTATGCCGAGCTTCACTGGGTACACACTGGTAATTTACAAAGACATATATTATATAAAACTCACATGTAGGTACGATTTAAAGTCTAGTCTGTTTAGTAAAAGAAAAAGTAATCAGATTCAGAATCAATAATTTACGTCTGAATGCCGCGTATAACGCCCCAGTCTGACTCATGACAATGAATACTGAAAAGTTTTTGAAATGGCTGGAATTGAAATAAAAAATAAACGCGAAAAATCCGTTAACATTATAACTGTGATGAATTAAATGTTTCATGGTCTGTATTGGTGAACGCACCGTTACAGCTACCACATCCATTCTTATTTTGTTAGATAAACTAAAAAATTAAAGCATGGGAGATGTGAAGGTAGGATTTTAATGAAGTCATTATATATACATATATATACATTCACACTTTTGTGTTTATAGTATAAACAAATAATAATTTTACATAACTTTCTCTAGTCCCAAACTAAGCAACGCTTGTATTCTGGGTACAAGATAACCGATAAACATACTTAAAAATACTTTTCTTTTATAAATAAATACATATTATACATATATAATTATCCAGACATTAGGAAAACACTATGTTCATCACACAATATTTCTCCAGAAGTGGGGATGGAACCCACACCTTCTGGCGTAGGAGGCAGGTACACTACCCACGACGCCATTCAGGTCGTCATATAATTAAGCAATTAAGCAACAGAAATGGGAAGTCTCTCGCTGACAGATACGTTGCCTTTTCCTTTCAATAAAGCGGGTTCCGGCTATCTCACTCACCCGGCGAAATGCAGAAGTAAAACACATCCCCTCACGCCGGTCTTCTGTGAGGTAATGTTACTACCCCAGATGGACCTACCCATTCGTGCCATAGCGGAGACTGTTGCACGCTGTTGTGGTAAGGCCACACCACATTCAAAATAAACTCCGATAGCAAAAGGAGTTCACCAAACGGATACCAAATTGCTTTCAACTCAATTCAAGAAGCAACGAATAATATTTTTTGTAGTTAAATGTACAAAAACTTTCAGCGCTACGAGATTCGAACTTGCGTCTTCTGTTTACGCGCCCAGACGCTTTACCAACTAAGGTAAGCGGTCGATGATTCCGCGGCGCGAACATCTGAACATCTATCTACGTTCTTTCTATTGCATTTTAGCAATGCTTGGCGCCATTTAGTGTGCATTATTTACAGCATACAACACTATACAAAGAAAATTCGACGATGAACATTTGTAACAAGGATTCACAATGAAAAATGCTCACCATCCATCCGGTGTGGATCATGCCGAACGCCATCATTGACACCACGAAGAACGCAACAGCCAAGGTGACATTGGTAGTGAAAGAGACGGCTGCCACGCACATAGCTGGCACCACGCACGCTGCAACACGGATTTATTGGCCGCATTGTAAATATCATACATTTACTTCGAGTGTACACACACTAAGCTCACCGTAAACATATTTTTATTACAATAAATTAGTAAACTATCATCATAAATGTGAATAGATAGGATAAATCTTCGAAGTTGCAAGGACGCATAAACAGTTTTCTGCAATATCTGCAGAATATACAAAAATCAGCAGAATATTGTATATCTCATCTTATTATACACAATATCATCTAGTTTGTAAAAGCACTTGTTTAACAATCCTTACTTACCAATTGAATTAGACATGACTCTCGCAGTCCTAATTGAAACGATTTTCCTGTTTGTCAGGAAGTCCGATAGGTATCCGTTGAGCATCGTCGAGAAAAACGACGCCACGTAGGGCAGCGACGACAGCAGACCACTCTAAAATATTGTAATATACGAGTTACTGTTTTGTGTAATTAAGAGATACCGATTTCACTGAAGTTTACATTTAACTGCCAAATTTGTATTCTAGAAACTGAACGTAGGTTCCTTAAATAGCTAATTAACCCTCATATATACAATACCAAGAAACTAGTGTCGTTTGGAACAATCAAATTTTCAATGTAAGCTTCTGCAAACGTTGGCAGTATAGCAAAGGTAGGTGTTTTTGAATAGTTTGAAAGTTCCTAATGGTTCAATAGTGCGAACAAGGTAAAATGCCACACCAATTAAAAGGGAGGCCAGATCTAACTACGGAAAAGTTCTGATTATGTCAAGCTTTACATATGACTAGCTTTAGATATATTTTACATTTGTCATATGTATATACCTACATTACTATGAGGATTTATCTAAATAGCAAATATTGTAAAACAAATGTAACGAGTACTGATGTAACTGGCATTTTTTTCATCTTCACAATATTTACTATTGCTATTCTTACTGGGGCTACGATAAATGATATTATTTTATGTTTTCCCACCGACAGATTGTGGAATTACATAATAGAATAAAGAATTATTAATAACAAGTATCATTCAGTACGTGTTATTTATTGCGAGCTCTTATTAGACATTAAAACGCAATAAAGAATAAAGTAAAAATAGCGTTCTAAAATGTAAGTGTAATAAATAGGCATATTAAGTTATTTGCTTTACTAGCGGTGTGGGCTTCTACTCGAATTTATATCGTTGTTTGCTTTATTTGTGGAAGGCTTGATAACGTAGAGTTTGAATTACGTTTGTTTATTTATGTTAAACATTTAACGTCAAATCTCGGGTCGCTGCTCAAATTAACGTATAATGTACGATTTTTGCGCTCACGTCTTAACATTTTGAAGGTGACAAAAATCGTTATATTTTTGCCAATATCGCGCTTCTTATGGATTTAATGTTTGTTTTTGTTATAAAAGTTGCAGAAAATTAAATTTTTGAAAAGATTTTGTTCCTACCGATGTTGGATATTCGTTACCGTTTTAGATACGACAGAGCTTAGCCGAAATTCAAGGTCAACTGAACTGGGTCATTCGTTTACGGTTAACCAATTATAACGGTTAGTATGCAAATGTAAAAACAAAATCTACAAATTATTAAGAAACACACAGCTATAAATAATTTGCATTGTTTCTTAGCACTACAATGTTATATTCATCATTCCTGTTGTAAGTGTAAAATTGTTAGTTGAAATACTTTAAATAGATTTTAATTATATTGTAACATACTTTAATATTATATTTTTTTTTTATATTTCTTATGTCGATGGATGCAGGTAGCTCAGGATCGTGCTTCTTGGCAGTCTATGGGGGAGGCTTATGTTCAGCAGTGGACTCAAACAGGATGAAATGATGATACTTTAATAATGTTTTGTTACTTTTTTCATTTTGCTGTAACTTGTTGGAGAGAGCTTATTGGAAGGAATTCCTTCCGATAAGTTATCTGCGGAGTACGAGAACTTAAAATATCTTAACGCCATAAGACTTATCGAGAAATACTGACTTGCATATACTAATAAAACTTAACGTTTCACATTATATGATCGATTGATAAATGATGTGATGTTTGATTCGTGTAAAAGTTGAACATACGCTTTTGATGTTAACTTTCAGAATGGCATGCATGTAAGTAGGCACTTGCGTGAAGAAGAAAACGAACGCGACACCGCTGCCCATGTGGGCTGCGAATGACGCCCACACATGTTTAGAGGACAGGACGGCTTTCCAAGGCATTTTCGGCTTCTGAAAGGTGAAAAATTAAAAAAGATATGAGTAATGAACCAGAAATTTCCCAACAGCGCGATTTTCAAGGCATATCCTGCCTCGAACAAGCACTCTGTGGAATTATAAATTAGTATTTTTGAAACATGAAATGATAATAACTTCATAACACAAATAGCATAACACTTAAGTGTTATATAACGTGGTCTTAGGTAATCATTATTCCCGCAAACTTGTTTAGTTTCTAATATAATATACAGCTAATTACCCTTTTCACGCCGTCGTCTATCCGGCCGAGGATGAAGTTCTTCTCGTTTTCGGAGATGCGTTTATGGTTGGACGGCGATGACGCACCGAAGATCGAGAGCATCGCGAAGGCGATGAGACACATCAAGCCTGTCACCCAGAATGTGGACGGCCAGCCCCACGCACTAGCGCCGAGGATGCCGCCAACTTGGAATGCGGCCACCGTTCCAAGTAATGTCCCTAGATTAATGATAATGATGAAACTAAAAGGTTAAAGGATCAAGAAATAATGACATTGCTGTATGTTCAACGCTAATAGCTCTACGGCCAGTCTACAGAGACCACTATGTGTTTATCTCACGGCACAATAAATTATCACTTTTTAGGATTCCGTCCGAAAGGGTAAAATGGGACCGTATTACTAAAACTCCCCTGTCCCCGTCTGTCTGTTTGTCGATCCATCTGTCACCAGGCTGTACCTCATGAACAGTGATATTTAGACAGTTGAAATTGTCAAACATGATGTATTTCTGTTGCCGCTATAACAACAAATACTAAAAAAAAGAATAAAAAGATTTTTAAGTGGCTCCGATATAACATGATTTTTTGCCATTTTTATAGATAATGTTACGGAATCCTACGAGCGCGAGTCCGACTCGCACTTGGCCAGTTTTTTTATTAGATTGCTGTCAATAGTGGAGGAACGCGTAGGAAAGTAGTAAAGAAATATTTATTCTGTCTTTGAATATCTGTTATAAATAGTTATAAATATAGTAATAAAAATAGTAGCAAACGTTATCGAAGTGGCGCGGCAAGAGTGAACGCTATGACTTTTACTGATTTATTGCATTTACAACCTAGGATTACACCACTTCTTAACGATAGTCTATACTGCCGATAAGAAATGCTAGGTCAGTTAATTAGACATTATTAGACAAAAAAAGTCAGGCATATCCTAAAATTAGAATAACAGAGTAGTAATTATTGCACCCTCGTGCTACGTGTAAAATGAATGTGTCTGCAGGCGAAGCCATTTTTAATGTAATGATTTGTATGGATGAATGAATGCCAAATTTTGGCATTCATCCATCCATACAAATCATTGAATAGCAAGTCGATATCCCAGTCTTCTGATCACCGCTGATTATATTGAGATATAAAAGCAGATAGTAAGTAAACTAGTGAGGACTGTAGTAGGAAATTTGTGGCATTTTTAAGTGTTGATTAATAGCTTCAAAGGCGGTGAAAGCAAACAATATTTAAGGAGACCAATAGTGGTCTGTGCCTTAAACTTCTACTATCTACACCGAAGCAGCACTACTAAATCACAAAGGCTTCACTTTCAATAAATGATTGAATTATTTATGTTGAAATTACTTAGTAGACAACATTATTCAGTAGAGTACCTATTACAAATTCTAAATGTTAACCTATTTGAAGTATTATATTGCCTTTATCGTACTTCGGGCAACTTAGTAGGATAATGAGGGATTATAAGGTAATTTTGTTTATTTTAATTAACTGTACCTGTGTACACTATGCTGCTCAAGCTTCCCCGTTCGCTCAGAGGTACCCACTGGGCTAATAGGGTGTGGATGCCAGGGTAAAAGCCGGACTGCGACAGCCCTTGAAGAACGCGACACGCGCATAGCACCTTCCAGTTTCCCTGCAAAAACCATCAGAATATTATATTAGTTCATAGAATCACCAATTTCCAACGTTGAAACTTGTGATGGACAAAATAACCAAGTTATTTTAAAATATTCAGTAGAGCGTTATATTATAGAAATAGTTGTGATCCAAAAAGATCATAGAATACATACCATATGACTAATTTTCGTGCAATATTTGAAAAAAATATTATAAAAACTCAACTCACCGACGGATGGTGCTACATAATATTAACTGGCATCCTACGCATCATCATTCAAGATAGTTTCATTTCTTTGGAAACATGGGCCAAGGTTCTCTTAATTTAAACGGCCCTTTGTGTTTCCACACGACCTAGCACAATTTTTGATAAAAAGACAGCTATCAAACTAATTCAATAACAAAATATCCTAAACAACATCCCTTTGTCAAACTTTTTCTGCTACGCTTCGAGAAAGTTCGACGCTACAGCGGAATTTATTAAAATTTTAGCTAACGCAATTTTGAACAACTTATAAGGAGTTCTTTTTAATAAGCTTAGAAGTTAAAATTTGTGTTGGAAGTGAAAAGTTTTTCGTAATCATAATAACGATGATAGACATCAACGGAATGACTGGATGGACTAAAAGACTAAACATTAAAAATTCAAAAATACTGTCAATATGGAACATTTTTCTATACCTGTTATAACTTTTTCACAATATGTTATAGTTTTAACATATTTTATCCCAGTCAGATAACAGCTACCGATTGATGACATTTGCAAGATTTCGGCTGATTGTGGTGGACTGGGTTTATTTAATAATTATGGTCGTTATTCTCGGGGCCCTTGAGCCTGTCAAGGCTGAGCGTCCCTAAAGTTCCCTAAGAGCCAGGGGCCTCCCAAACCTGTTTAATAGGATGAGGTAAGCGTTTAAGGCTCAACCTTGTCATGGAACAGCAACAGTATATTCGGGTGCCTGTGCTCATGTGCCTGTGCCAGTGGAAGCGGGCACCTGTCGGGATAGGCGTGCAGGACGTTTTGCACGTGAAGATGTAAAACTGTCTACTGTCGCCTCTGTCAAACATTCATCGAGTCGACCGAACCACGAACGCACTGATGGAATCATTTTTGAAATAACGGGCTATTACGTCGTTCTTGACGTAACGCTCAAACAGGTCCTCATGCCATCAAGAATGACCTTCAGATAGATGTGACCCCTATTGTACTGGGTCGCAAGAACCACTTAGGTCAGTTCTGTTGCGGTCGAATAGGCGCTGCGGAATCCGTACTGTTCTATTTTCAATTCTGCAGTATTACAGGTAGTATTAAAACTATTCTCCACAGCAGTGGCGAATAGTTTTAAAAGTGAAAGTGAGTTGAATATATGCTGATAGTACGACGCGAGTTCTCAGCCATTGCCTGGTTTCAGCAGGACGATACTTTGAGAACTATAAACATCGGCCCACGCATTTGGTCTATAGAATGCTCAAAGAAATACCACTCCTTTGCGTCATGTAGATAGGCGCCGTCGATGTGCGAGTTATTAATTCATAAATAACTGGCATTAACATGCACTGGTTTAATTTATGAATAATATTTTTATTGCTAATCTCTGCACTCGAGATAAATTTTAAGTTTTATGAATAATGGCATCAAGGGATAATTACTGCATACTACTTATAGTGATCTGGTTAATTTTTGGAACGAAGTTTCTTATCGCACGGTACGGATTTGGATGATAGGCGACAAAAAGTGTAAAAATTTTCCAACAAAAATGATACGCCACGAAAACATAATTCGTGTAAAATAATATATAGTATAATACATAGTTCAATAATGATAAACCAATTATATCCAGTGTTCCACGTCACTAACTTTTATATTTTCCTGATATATAATTGATGCTAACTTACCCAGGCTGTGAGCCACGGCGTTAGTATGGAAACCACGCCGTTCACTGCCAGGGCAATCTGGAGGGGCACCTTCCCTCCCCACTTCTGGCACACAAGCCCAATGGGGAACATCATCGTGCCGTAGCCGACGAAAAATGCCCCTAGTACCATCTCCTGTATCGATTTCGGCCAGCTGTATGTCTGGAAAATAAATAAAAGATACTTTACTGTTGGCATGTTTCTGTTTTTGTTATCGTTGTTTTGTTTGGTTGTCAACAAGAGTTCAGGTAAAACAAGTTCGTGGGATTAAATCCTTTAAAAAGTTTTAGTGTCAATGACTGTATGTTTTTGTGTTTATGCGGTATTTTTTTTACTGTGAAAAGTTGCCGACCGACATCTGCTACACCTGAGGATTGCAGATGCGTTGACAACCTTTTGAAAATTGGGCTCCGGCTACCTCACTCACCAGACGAAACGCGAAAGTATTATACTTCCATTTCACGCCGCTCATCTGTGAGGTCGTGGTACTTACCCCGACGAGCCTGCCCATTTGTGCAACAGCCGAGGCTGCTGCGTGGCCCTACCACCCATAGGTAATATGTTCTATATGTAAACAGCAAGTATATCTATGTATTCTATTATTTTGTCAAGTATATGAAAAAATTATGTAGAAAAAGGAATGAAAGCGCCATTTCATAATTTTATTATTTTTATTATTTATATCCTCTTCCCGTCGTTTTATTGTAATTAATTATTTGCATGCAATTAAAAACTATTTTATATGATGCCAAAGAAGTCTAACTTCACACGCGCGTACATAAGTACACGCTCTCATCTTTTTTTCTTAAATATACTACGTTTGCACTTACAAACACCGCTTAACTAGAACAAAAGTTCCATAAATTTATGTCGTTTCACTGAATGATTGACATCATAGTAACTTCTCTACATAGGTATAATTCAGGTGATTCCTGCCCGTTCGCTGCCTTTTTTCCATGAAAAAACAGCTTCAAGTTATTTTAAGACAGCTGTTGTTATTGCTTTGTTGCTATGAATAAAACTACGAATTAAATTATAAACCCTTCGCAATGGAGGTTTTACAAGATATATACGTCTTAGTGAGATGTACTAGTCACATATATTAATATAAAATATATAAATTAATGATACCCTTGATGGCACAGATGGCACGGCAAACATTCATTATTATTTTCCATTTTCTTATAAATTTCCTACCATCTTCTGCGTAAATTACTCTGTAATGACATAATTACTGAATCAATATTTTATTATGATTTCTCGTGTATTCATTGTAATGCTGATAGTTAAAATAAATAAACAAATATGTATTTGTGTCTTACGTCAACTTATTTAAGCCCATGTCTTATAAAAATTCAAGATAGTTTTTATGGCATTTGAGTCAACGCAATACTTTATCAAATCAAGAAAATGTTAATTACAATATGGGATGGGCAATTTTTAAACAACACGTTAGTCTAGTAAACACATAATAATTATTTCAAATAATGTGATAGTATGGTTCGAAATACAGTGACGAGATATTTTTTCCCAATTTAACATTTATATCAAGAAAGGTTTATAAAAGAAGTCGATGTTAAAGTAACAAAAAAAATTGTAAAGCATCTGCCTATACATGCTCCAATACTGAGCCTTCTTTGGTACAGAGGGTATTACGGCATAGTTCACCACGCGGCTCCACTGCGGTTGGGCGGACTTCACATATCTTCAAAATATTTTTTTTTAATTATTATTTCGAAAATATGCAGGTTTCCTCACGATTTTTTCCTTCACCGCTGAGCACGTGGTAATTCAGCACTTAAAATTAACAATTTCATTGGTGCCGGCACCGGAGATCGAACTCAGGTTGCTCCAGTAAAGGAGAGCGCGGCTATATTCGATGTTAAATTTTATATTGTAACATATGAATTGATTCAAAAACCGACCCGGGCCACTTTCAAGGTTCAAGCTATTTTCTCGTGGATTTAACACGCAAGGATACACATGGGTCACAAATAGAAACCAATACTTCTATCTCTTGGTCGAATCCCGGGTACCATCAGCGTTCCCTAGCTAACATCTTAATTTCTAAAATACCTAAGTATGCGGCATGCAGTTGACCATACGATCACCCATCATTGAAAATTATCAATATATAATTCATGTTGACGTCGATAGTATGGCAACAGTTCCGGTCAGACCTTCCGGGGCCACGAATGAGCCACGTGGTGTGATAGGACTTTATCTTGTTCAAAAGCACTGCGCAAGTCATTTAACGCCGCGGGCATTGGGGCGCCCACCGCGGCTAACGCACACGGCTTCACATAACACGGAATTGTAACTCCGTCTAAGCCCCCGTATCTCGTCACCACAAACACCACATCTCGAGCTACCGTTGCCAGCGACGCTGCGGCCAGAGTGGGCACCACCTCCGACAGGCCTCCGTATAAAGTGAAGGCTCCCTTTTGGTCACCGGTGCCAATTCACCAGCAGACACAATACGCTGCGAACAACGCGCGCTAGTTCTGAAGCCCGGGACAGTCTGAGATGATTCAGGTCCTATCTAAACAACTTCTCACGGACCGAAGCCGATTCAATACACAGTACTAAACGATCCGTCAAACATAGTTCCAGTGACGACCCAAAATAACATTACGATACTAAACAAAGAAGACGAGGGACAAACTCTGTTGTTGACTCGTGAGGTTCCTTCGCAGCTGCATAAAAAATCTGCCTTTCAGCGAATGCGCATTTCTTACGATTAAGCGTAATGAATGTTAAAATCCGTTGACTCAGGCGCATCTGGATACAATAAATCGAATATCAGACTATAGGAGATCTGTGATATGCCATTCAATAAAATTACTCGACTTTTCGTGCCTTGCGGGTTTGGGTGGGTGTGGTAATTATTGATTTTATTTGCCACGAAGAAATTACTTAGCAACGCTACGTGTACTAACCACTCATCTCAAATATAAACATTTTGACGAGTGAATTCAACTTTTAATTAATCAATTGTTAATACTAAAAAAATAAATTCGTCGCCACTGTAATATTCTTCACTATTTTAGTGATTTGGGATCACTTAATAAAACGTGTTGAACAACATCCACCATTTTTTGACTGCCACATAAAACGAGGGTACGTGCCGAAATATTATATACACATATAATTCTACCGACATGAACTATACTATAGTAGCTATACTAACAATGCAATATGTTTCAATTATTTCATATTAAAGTAAAATAATAAAAATAAAAGCCTTTGGAACTTTAAGGTATTGAATTCTTCATTTTACGTGAATGTTATACATATTAAATTAAACTAGTTTACGGACTTTATGGCGTCTTTATTTTTATTTTGAAATTCCCAATTTTTCGAACCCTTTCCACCGTTCATGGTCACGGGATATACTAAGTTGTTACGTCTTAATGTCATAGTTAACTCCGGCTACCGTCAATTATTTTGTTGTTTATTTTTATTACGATCTACGCAAAAGGTTAATTCCCACAAAGACGACACAATATCTCTTACATAAGAATATTATTATACAATTTAAAATTTAATTACGAGCTACTATTATTTTAAGAATAATTTACAATAATAACAAAAAATAATTTATCGTATCATAGTACTAAGTACTATGATACGATAAATTATTTTTTGTTGATTTTGAATCTACAGATGTATGTTTAGGAAAAATTGACCATTTATTTTTTAATTGAAAAAGAAAATAAAAGTCTACCTAACCTTACGTTTTTGATTTAACACACCGTATAATACCGATGCAAAATAAATGAATGAATGAATGAATATACTTTATTGCACACCAAAATAAAAACAATCAAAAATTAAAACTTAATGTAGAAGTAATGGGTACAATGGGCGGCCTTATTACTAAGAGTAATTTCTTCCAGGCAACCTTTGGATGGATTGAAAAAGAAATAATTTAGGAATAAAGGTGTGGGTTAACTAAATGAATGAAAAAGAAAAATATTTATCTACAATCATAATTTAATAATAAGATATTTATAAATATGTAAGTAAATAAATAAATGTATATACAAAAGGCTAACAAAACATATACATACAAATACTCATATACATACATATACACATCAATACATACATATAAATATATACATGCCATATAAACGAATACATATGTCATTGTTAGGGAATAACATTATAGAGATAAGTAATGATTTTTTACAAGATTCTTGAAAATATTTAATGACTGAGCACGCCTTACTTCTAGTGGTAAGTCATTCCAGAGTCGCGCCCCTTGCACCATAAATGAGTACTCATAAACTTTGTTTTGTGTGTAGGAATTTTCAGCTCCAAGTTTTCTGATGATCTCAGAGACCTAGAGTGGGAATCACAAAGAAATTGGAAACGTTCCTTTAGATAGGTGGGATAAGAGGGATTAAACAGAATGTTGTAAACAAGATAAAGTATGTGATATTCCGGCGAAGACGAATAGGCAGCCACTTGAGCTTAGCACGGAAATGTGAGATATGATCATATTTGCGCAAGCCAAATATGAATCTTATGCAAAAATTTTGAATACGTTCTAGCTTATCAAGCAGCTCCTCGGTGAGATCTAGATAGCTGACATCTGCATAGTCGAGTATTGGAAGAAGTAGATTTTGTGCAAGAGCAATTTTAGTGGCAGTCGGTAGGAAGTTGCGTAAATTCTTAAGGATGCTGCTGAAGCGAATATCTTGCGAGTTATTTCTTGTAGGTGAGGGCCCCACGAAAGATTTCTATCAAAGTAAATTCCTAAGTTTTTTACTCTTGAGCTTAATGGTATTGGAATTCCGTCAAGAGTAACATTGGAAGTTTGCATCTGATTCACTTTGTTCAACATTTTCGATGAACCGATTACCGTAAGTTGTGTTTTCACGGGATTTACCGTTAAACCATGTTCCCTGCTCCAGTTCGAAATTCGGGCGAGATCTTCATTTATCACGTTAATAGCTAAGTGAATATCAGTAGGGTAGGCTTGAGTATAAATTTAAATAAACTTTGTTTATATTATTTTAATTATATATATATCGGCCAGTCATTCTCAATCATGGTAAACTGTTTGTATTGAACTATATTTGAAGTCAGTCTTCTTGCTACTTACAAGGAAATTAAAAATTTTGAAATAAATTCCATAAAATGTTACCTGTTTAAGTTAAATGACCTGTTAAAATTTTACTTGTTTTATTAATTACCTGTTTCTTTTTTGGCACGCAAAGTGATAAAGGTATTAAGAGGATAACTGTGTAAAATTTACGTCAAATAATTATCATAGATACTACAAAACATATCACGCTTAATTTTCTATAAATCATTCATGAAATTTCAGTTTAATTCACGCAAGTACTTTATTTTTCCGAGCAGGGTGTTAATAGCTGCCGCTATTTTAAAATTACGATTGTTTGTAAAATTTACACTTTAATTGTTCGATAATGTAATGGTCTGAACAAACATATATTGCCAATTCAAATAACGTAAGCTGCAACAACTCATACACATTCACACATCATTTGTCTATTGTTAATTTTGGGTATCGTTTTATGTGTGGTGGACATTAAGGTATTCATTCATTCATTCATTCACTCACATGAGTTATATTATTATTCATTTACTCACATAAATGTTGTACAGGAGGATTTTACATTATCATTCTTGTGTGGAAGAAGTGGAGATAGGTTACTTCACAAAGAGAAAGTAAGCACATTAAGATCAGATCAGAGAAGATAAGAAGGAATTACGTAAACTTGTAGATAAACACATAAACACATGTAAATGGAATAAGATTTACAATTACTAAAATAACGTTTATCAATTATTTCTAGCATATACATACTTGTAGCAAGATTTAAGAATAATACTTACATTGTGTGCTACCCGTTTATTCTCAGTAATATCTGTAAAGTTCTGCTTGCATTGGCTTCCACAATCCTCTGTGGAGTTTCTTGAAAGTATATACATATTATCATAGGTTGTATCGTTAGCAGTGACATTGTTGTATCCTTGGACTATAGGGTTTGTTCTATTGACTGCCTCGTGTGTATCAGTCATGGCAACTATCGTCACCCCCAAGTGTGCTCGGGCCATATATCCAATAGTCAAGCTGAAGAACATGAGGAAAGCTTGCACATGACGTACTCCGTACCCATAGTGTAGTTCAGCGGCGTGCTTTTCTGCAAAAAGGAAACGTGTAAAACAGATAATCTTTTCTCTTTTTAACGCGAACGTTACAGATTTTAATTTTATTTTCGTTTCAATTAATAGGCACATTTTATGTTTTAATGTAAAAATTATTGAAACTTCGAATACCCACATTAGAGCATTCTTGTTTTTTTATTTTATTTATGAAGCTCACGTGTAGATGTGTACGTTATTCAGCATTTCGTTTGATGAGAAAGTAACCGGGGCCCAGTTTACTGAAATGTGGCAACGCAGCTGCAACCGTACTGGTGATCAGGAGAATGGTGTCAACAAGGGTATTTTGCAGAAATGGTGCCAGTTGGTTGAGGGCCAATAATGTTGTATTCAAAATTCGGTCTAAAGTACAATCATCATAAAGTTATACGGGTTAATAAAGGAAATACAACATATTAAAGTATATAATTTTTTGTTGTCACAAGTTAGTTTTTGTATTTTTAATTAAAATTAAATAGCGTGAAAATTGTACATATTTTACGTTTTAAAAATTCATCTACTATATATGCCATGCCATGCATTCGTCAAACTGCGACTCAATTTTTGACACTTAAGAACAAATATTTTTTAAAAGATGACGCATGTCCATACTGCACGGCGTTTAAAAATTGTTCTACTTCACATGAAATATTATATTAATAGATGTAACAGATTATATAAAACATATGATACGGACAAAGATAGTAAAGTATAATGTTGCAATATAATTACGCCAATTGGCGTAATTTGGGTCCGTAAATTCAGTTTCGGTGCGTTAATATTGTGTCTATCTCTTGTTTGTATATAAAATCATTGCTTAAGAAATTGTCACGGTTATTTGCGAGCTAATGTATAAGTCTTTTGTTTTATTTGTTACGCCCTCCACATTTAAAATTACTATTTATGTTTAAACTCTCAGACGTTAGATGTGAGGACTAAATCTCCCTATAGAAAGCAGATATTGAGCTTACACATTGACCAAACTACGTTTTTGTGGCTTAACATTCGTGCAATGATCTCTATCTATCTAGTATAAATAGTTAAAAAACCAAAGCTTCCATTCGTAAAAACCTTCAATGGCTACATACCAGGTTTTTCGTCCAATGGAACTTTCTTGTAATCGCCTTCCGTCATGATTATATAAATAATGTAATTTAATTACAGCTAAATTCAAACACAGTTTTAAACCTTTTTATTTCTAAAATGTTTTATACACAATTTAGTTAAACTAAATTAGATGCACTTAACGCTGTCATTTCTGATGTGAATTTAGTACTAATGATCATTGGGAAGACGTTAAATATAAGCTATTAAACATATAAAATGTATCATCGCGCAGAAAATTGCTCTCATCATAAGTTCTGTTTTTATTTTATCATTTTAATTAAGGTTGTTTTTTTTAAGTTTCTAGCCTCATATGTCTTTTTTTTTTCAAGTAAATTGAAAAAAATCTTTAAAATTTCAGTTTTATAAATAACCGTCGTGGAATGCGAATACTGTTCAGGTGTAAAAATTAAGAACTAAATTTAAAAAACCTAGTAATTAAAGTTGTCCTTATTGATTTTTACATATGGTTATTTTTTTACTGTTATTATGTGTATGTATTTTTTACGATTGTATTATCTCTCAGTATAAAATAATTTTTATTTCACGTTTGCCTTTCTCTGTGTGCGTGTTGCACTTAATTGAAATTGATCCTAATTTTGAGCTATAGCATATATACAGCATGTCGTTACCATCGCGACAGTAAATGAACATACGTCTAACGCTACGTGCCAATAATCAAAAAAAATATTAACGTTAAACAAAATCCATAATTAAAAAAAATATATTTTTCAAACAAACTATTTAAGTAAAAAAGAAACAAAATTTGTATGAATGAATGAATGAATGAATGAATGAATATACTGTATTGCACACCAAAAATAAAACAAACAAAAATTAAAACTTAATGTAGAAGTAATGGGTACAATGGGCGGCCTTATTACTAAGAGTAATTTCTTCCAGGCAACCTTTGGATGGATTGAAAAAGAAATAATTTAGGAATAAAGGTGTGGGTTAACTAAATGAATGAAAAAAAAAAATACTTATCTACAATCATAATTAATAATAATAATAAATATTTATAAATATGTAAGTAAATAAATAAATGTATATACAAAAAATAACAAAATAATACATACACAAAAGGCACACATAATATACATACATATACACATCAATACATACATATAAATATATACATGCCATATATACGAATACATATATCATTGTTAGGGAATAACATTATAGAGATAAGTAATGATTTTTTACAAGATTCTTGAAAATATTTAATGACTGAGCACGCCTTACTTCTAGTGGTAAGTCATTCCAGAGTCGCGCCCCTTGCACCATAAATGACTACTCATAAACTTTGTTTTGTGCGTAGGAATTTTCAGCTCCAAGTTTTCTGATGATCTCAGAGACTTAGAGTGGGAATCACAAAAAAATTGGAAACGTTCCTTTAGATAGGTGGGATAAGAGGGATTAAACAGAATGTTGTAAACAAGATAAAGTATGTGAGAATTCCGGCGAAGACGAATAGGCAGCCACTTGAGCTTAGCACGGAAATGTGAGATATGATCATATTTGCGCAAGCCAAATATGAATCTTATGCAAAAATTTTGAATACGTTCTAGCTTATCAAGCAGCTCCTCGGTGAGATCTAGATAGCTGACATCTGCATAGTCGAGTATTGGAAGAAGTAGATTTTGTGCAAGAGCAATTTTAGTGGCAGTCGGTAGGAAGTTGCGTAATCTTCTTAAGGATGCTGCTGAAGCGAATATCTTGCGAGTTATTTCTTGTAGGTGAGGGCCCCACGAAAGATTTCTATCAAAGTAAATTCCTAAGTTTTTTACTCTTGAGCTTAATGGTATTGGAATTCCGTCAAGAGTAACATTGGAAGTTTGCATCTGATTCACTTTGTTTAACATTTTCGATGAACCGATTACCGTAAATTGTGTTTTCACGGGATTTACCGGTAACCCATGTTCCCTGCTCCAGTTCGAAATTCGGGCGAGATCTTCATTTATCACGTTAATAGCTAAGTGAATATCAGTAGGGTAGGCTTGAGTATAAATTTGAAGATCATCTGCATAAAGGTGGTAGGAAGAAATGAAGTTAGCGGAAAAAGAGTTTATAAAAACTGAGAAAAGCAAAGGAGATAAAACGCCACCCTGCGGTACACCAGCAGTAGTATAAGACCAAGATGAGAAAGTGTCTTCAATGCAAATACGCTGCCGGCGTCCATACAGGTAACTTCGAAACCAATCAATTACTGTTGGAGATATGTTATGAGATTGGAGTATTCCAACTAGTACCTCAAAATCGACCGTATTGAAAGCATTACTAAAATCAAGCAGGGCAAGGACATTTGTACCATCCTATACAACTCGCGCCAGGTCGTCGCATTACAAGCCTCTGCTTCTAACAGTATATTTTGTCTCTTTTAAATTCATTTAACCCATTCATATGCTTTGTGACCTTTACAAATGAACTTTACGTTACGCTTTTATAGGTGTTCTAAAATTCTTTGTTTTGGAAAATTTAATAACTCTGTAAATATTGATGTTTAGAGAATTTAAATGTTTAATACAACCTTAAAAAGTTATCCCCTATATGTGTGTTCATTTATTGTCGCGATGGTAACGAAACGCTGTATATGTTGACTGCGTTGTGATGTTCTTAAAGAAATATTGAAAACGCTCCTAATTTAAGACTCAATATACTATAAAATGTGTTCAATGGAGATAAGATCAATTATCATTGACAATTTTACAAATAGATTCTCGTTCATGAAGCTCTAAAATTTTGATAATTACGAAAGTTCTTAGATAAGTGGAGGCCATTTTGGGAGTTATTTCCTTGCATATTTCTTCCTTTAGAAATTTTGTAACTTGCCACATGCAAGTGAAGTTCAAGCTGACTGTTTTCTGCAGGGTCATGTACGTTTTATTTGGTAGATCCGGCAACTTCTTACTTCCACTGTGGAGAAATTTGGGAATTATTCCTGGACTGGAGAGCACCAATGTTCATTTTGGACTTTTGGTAGACCACTTCGTTGGAATGCGTGGTGGAATGCGTGGTGCGTTTATTCAAAAGAAGTAAGAAGCTCGTAGAAATGATAATATTGGCTGAGTTTCATACATAACTTGAGACCAATTTCGGTGATATAATCCCTATCTCTTGTGCCGTGTATTTTATCTTTTGTTGTGTTGCTGACGTCGCTATAAAAATCAATTGGTTTTCTATGCTCTCTCGAATAAAACTTTTCTCCTTACATTTTAAGAATGTTTACTCTAATACCGAAGAACCAAAATATATTTAACACTAAAATAAAAAATCCTTAAAGTTTATGTACATGATTGTACATTGAACCTATCTCGTTAAGCAAATTAATTCATTTGCAAACAATTAACATTGCTCCCGGTTTTGAGAAATTCCATTCGTTTGTTTAGTCTTATGGATTGTTACATAATTTCCGTGACCAATGGGAGGGGGCAATTGTAATAATATAATAGGCAGCTAAAAATGGAGTAAATGAACAGATAGACGATAAGTGAGAAAACATTTTCTTAGAATTTTTCATCCGAGCATGCTCCGTACACAGTTTGTTAGGGCATAGTCCAGCACGCGACCCCACTGCGGATCGGTAGACTTCACAAATCTTCGATTTTTAGTTACCGTATCGAAAATGTGCAGGTTTCCTGACGATGATAAGTCGGCAATTAAATTGCAGTTTACAATTTCATTGCTGCCGGTTCCAGGATTTGAGCTCAGGTTGCTTTGAATTAAAAGTGCGCGTCCTGACACTGAGCTATGATGACAATAGAGATCTACAGATTTAGATGATTCTTAAAATTGTGTAGATAAAACTGTTGCAAAACTTTTACCCGCTGCTAAAAACAAAAATTGCTACAGTTTTAACTTTCATATTAAGCGATGAAAAAAATAAATTAAAATTTGAAGTAAGAACTCAGTAATTTGAATTAATTCACCCTCGTAGGGATATCTCGTATTAAATAAGAATATTTAGCAGGCTCGCCCGTCAAGAACAAGTATTACAGATCTTTTTCAGCCGCTTAGCTCAGTGGCTAGAGCGTCAGGCCGCGAATGCCGAAGACGTGGGTTCGATTCCCACAGCGGCGACAATCATTTCGTACTTTTTCTACATGTTTTAATGTTCAATCTTAAGTGCAGAGATTAGCACTATAAAATACTTTAAAATTTGTTACAGATCTATCAGAGTACATTTTCAAGTACCAATATATATAATTTTCAATATATCTGCAACATATATTCTTTTTCTACGTGAAAAGTTGTCAATCGAGCAAGCGGTTCACCTTATGTTAAATGAATACCGCCGCCAATGGACCTCTGCAACACCCGAAGCTCGCTGATGCACTGATTACCCTTAAATTGTGGGCCCCGGTTACCTCTATCACCACACTAAACTTTCACCTTACGCCGGTCTTCTGTGAGGTCGTGGTACTTCGCTGGACGAGCCTGCCCATTCCTGCAACAGCTGACACTGTTACGTGGCCCTACACAGTTAACTACTGCTTTTAATAATATAATATAATATGCTACTATAATAATACTTTAATACCATGATAATTTATTTATGTATTATATATAATATTTATATCTATATGTTTATTTTTTATTTATAAGCCTCACCAGACGAGAAAACAAATGAATTACCCCTTAAAAATACTATTATTGTTGTAGCTATATTATGTCATAGTAGCTAGTGGGGCGGTATGTCGACCGAAATTATCCCAACAGCCGTTTCTGCCAATGGGTTAATCCCAGTCAGCCTCTCCGAACATCTGAGGCGACTGGGACTCCGGGACGGATCCGAAAGCGGTGCTCCTCGATACCGCCCGTATCCTCTGGTTGGGTCCTATTTATGTATGTATTATATATAAATATTTATATCTATTGGTTTATTTTTGTTTATAATATTTATGTTATATATGCAATATTTATCTATATGTTTATTTTTATTTATAAACCCAACCAGACGAGAAAACAAATAAACATCCCTATCAATAATAGCTAGTATTTTAGTGATATATATATATTTTATCTAATAATAGGTAGTAAGCGAAAAATGTTTTATATTTAATAATTATATATTTTGGAATTTTTCTTTCACTCTTAGTCAGAAAAAAATATTTTACTCTAATGACTTTTCAAAAAACGCAAGAAAAATATGCACGATCATGATTACATCAACAAAATTGTATGTAGGGGAATTACACGTTTATATTTACCTAAATGTTAACGTTGTCATAAGCCTGACAGAACTATAAAACAGCGACTTTCCGTTAAACGTTTCTGAGCATAGTTAAGTATTAAAAGTGCATCAATTATTAGGAGGTTCTCTTGCCACGTGAACAACTATCCATGCAAGGCAGCTGGTAGCAATTGGATACGCATCTCCTAATACTTAGTGGTGTGTATTTCATAATCTGGTTTTGCTGATAACTTATACGTTGTGTAACTTACACAATTGAAATATAATTGTATATGCTTATGTGCCATTATGTTATTATTTTCAGTTTTAGTGCTGTCCTCAATAAACATCAGTGTATACATTTTCATTTTATTTTTAGTGCTAATCTCTACACTCAAATTTCAATTAAATTTACGTAACGATTTAGTCATGCAAATTGTGATGATAATAACGGAGAGATTTTTTGTGGAGGAGTTATCGAAGACATCAAATTAATTAATAAATATTTAGTAAAATTTCATATTTTATACATCCTTACTAACATTATAAAGGCGAAAGTTTGTATGTATGGATGGTTTGCTTGTAACTCTTTCACGCAAATACTACTGAATGGATTTTAATGAAACTTTACCATAATATAGCTTGTACCTCAGAATAAGAGATGGGCTATAATTTATTTACATATTTAATGCATATCTGTCTTTATGTCTTAATGTTAGAGCTACATTTCAGCCTATTCTACGCAGACGTAGTCGCGGGCAGCAGCTAGTTATGTATAACGTAACCAAGGGAGTTTTACAGTCATCATCATCATTGTCCTCCTGCTCTTATCCCACTTAGGTGGGTTCGGCAAAACATGTGAATCACGCTGTAAGCGGCTTTGGCTATGTTCTTTACGACCGGCCGCCTGCCGACGTCAACCCTCTGCCCAATTATCTCCCAATTATCTGTTGGTCTGACAAATACTTGTCCCGTGTGGGAACCGAACCTGCAACCCCCCGCCAATGTCTTAAAAGCTGCGTCGCCGAGTCATACTGCGTCACAGTCACTTTTTTAAATTTGTGAACCACCGCACTATCAAATGTGTAATGTCAATTTCATAACATCATCTAGCCTGTTCTTTTTCAGTTTGGGCCCATCGAGTAGAAAAAAAATTAAGGAGCTTAGCCAAATAGTAATAAATAATAGAATAATTTTTAATTTTTAATAAACTGCATTATATAAAGTCAAAAATTTTTTTTGATTGGATCTGGGCAAATTTGTTACCATCAAAATATTTATTAATATCTTATTTGTTGAAATTACTGAATGTAGTTTGATATTATAAATTAACGAAGATAAAGAAATTCAACAAAAGTAATTGTTGCATTATTTATTAAATTTATGCAAGCCATGCTTATATCTTTTTGATGAATGATTGTTTCACACATATATCCGCCTTCGCTTATTTTTGCAGCAACATTATATGGTTTGACTGTGGGCCACGCGTTGGTCTTCGCTGTTGCAGGATTGGGCAGGTCCGTCCGGAAAGTACCACGACCTCGCAGAAGACCGGCGTGAAGTTCGTCTGGTGAGTGAGGCAGCAGGACCCACTTCATTAAAGATGGCAACGCATATGAAAACCTACGGGTATTTTAAATGTCCATTTTTTTTATGTCAAAAGTCGCCAAACTAGCAGGCGATTCACCTGATATTAAGTGAATACTGCCGCCCTGTCTGCTACACCTGAGAGGTCCAGATGTGTTGATTTGTACAAGTATTTGTTACCTTTCGGATGCAAGTACAAAACTGTTGGTAAAAATCTGATTTTCCAAATTAGTTAATAGCTTCTATCATTTTATTATATCCAATATTTACAAAAATCAATCTTACTATGTTACATAATTATCTCATAAACCTATTCCGTGTGGCATGGTGCCAACAACGATAGCTGCATTTCCTAGCTGTAAATAACTAGCTCTATACATATCCCACTGCCGGGCAAAGGCCTCCTCTATACAGAGGGTATCAGGGCATAGTTCTCCACTCGCCCCCACTGCGGATTGGTGGACTTCACATATCTCAAGATTTCCTCACGATGTTTTCCTTCACCGTTGAGCACGTGATGATTTCATTGGTGTCAGCACCGGGGATCGCACTCAGGTTACTCGAGTACATTTAATTAAAGGCGAGCGCCCAGACACTGAGCTATCACGGCTCATTGGAATCATATTAAAATAATATTGAAAATAAGCAAAAAGATTAAAACTTCACATTTCAAGTAGAGCATCGACAAAACTTTATTCAATTAAGTTGCCATGTACAACATACATAAATAGGGTAGCAATAAGTAGCGAATTAGATAACAATTTTATATTTTTATGTAAACACTACAAGTTATTAAAAATATTTTTACTGATTTTGCATCATAGGTCATCAACATGAATTACAATCTTCAAGAGCAAGGATTTAAATTAAATGTGACAAATCCGTAAAAATAGTTTCATTTAATATATGTATATGTATAATGAGATTCTAATCGACCGACTATATTCTATTTAACGTAATTAAATAATCTTAATGAATGAAATATAAATAGTATTGCGACATAATTATTTAATAGAAGATTTGGAGCCTTTTACGTTTTTTCAACGTTGATTTTCTTTCTTAAGATACCTTTAATTTCTCCTTTTGTATAGAGAATCTCTTCGTTTTCATCTAAAATTAAATGTTCATTATAAGTACTTTATAATATTTGAATCATAGCATTCGTCAATCATGGAAAATATATTTATTTAATTTCTCTATAGGCTATTACCGTCTCTGGGACAATCATTTGTGTTTCCAACGTTATGAAGGCGGATCTCGATTAAGTCACTCATCAGATGAAAAACAAATTATTTACGCTTGAATTAATGAGTAAATGCATGCATTTGGATGCAAAAGAAAACTACTTTTTTAATGAATCTTTTTTGCAACAAATGGCATTTTTTCTTTGTTTCGGCACTCGCACTGAATTATCAGGGTTAAATTTCTATCCTAAAACTTTACCATGTTAAAAATCTCTATCAACATTTTTAACGCTTGCATATTTTACTATGCATTGCAGGTAGCATAAAAGGATAGGCTGCTTAAATATACTTGTGATAGAATCTGCCTCATTCAGATTATCGTTTGCGCCGTATTAGATTCATAATGCGAGCTACCTACGAACCTTTTTCCTCTTCGCTATAGAAGTTCCATTCTTGTACCGTGCCCTTTGCGAAAATAACGAAGATAAGATTCGTAACAAATTGAACAGACGCGAAAATTATGAACAGTATCTGCCATTTTGATTGATTTGTCTGAAAGAAATAATACAATTAATTTTAATTGTGATAGATATCCTAATCCTGTATATTCTGATCTTTGTGGGTTCGATTCCCACTACTGGAAAAATATTGTGTGATGAACGAAGTGTTTTTTTAGTACCTGGGTGTACGTATTATAATATGTATTTATTTATAAAAGAAAAGTATGTTTAAGTATGTCAGTTATCTAGTACCCATAGAACAAGCGTTGCTTAGTTTGGGACTAGAGACGGGGTAGTTTGAGATTTGGGACGTTGTGTAAAAATGTGTATTAAAATATTTATTTCTTTCGTAGCTATGAAGGATTCCAAACGGATGAACATCTTTAACATCAATTTCATTCAAGTTCGAACGAAGACGTTCCTCTTATCAATTTTTAATTATACTTACACGGATTTGGCGAAAAAAACATGTTGTCTAAGTTTATGTAAGCACGTAAACAGAAAATAAACAAGATCCAAATGTTTATTGATCTTCTTAGCTAAATTTGCACTGGTCCAGTTTTAATAATTGGGTGAAAAGAAATACGAAATTTATTCATTGAAGGATGCCACTCGGAACCAGGAGAGACCGAAAAACCCAAATGTTGTTTTTTTTTTGAGAAAGAAACATCACCCTTACTTTAGGAGAAACAACTATCTGTGGGTCACAGTGTGGTGTCGACCTCAAGACTACCAACGCGGAAGCCAATACCTTGACAACTGCGCCACGTAGTCGTCAAGTTTTGAATGATATTTTAAAAGGAGATTAATATATACCACCTTACATCTTATTTCAAAGTTCCCAATCGCTTCATCCTTGAAACATTTTAAGAGCTTATACATGAGACTGTATTTAGTTTTGAGAGTTTAATTAATGGTAAATTAACGGGATTAATTGCTATTTAATTAAACACCACATCATCAACTTACCACATCATCGCCAACGATATTAGAGACCAGTACCGGAACACCGAGCCCAGACAAGTTGGCAATCATGTTCCCCATTGCCATAGTCGGCCCAGCAAAGTTCGGCGCCAGATCTATATGGTTTATCTAAAATGAAAGTTGTCATTTTAATTTCAACACGTTTTTGCAAGCTCACTTGTAACTTACAAACACTGTAAGAAAATCTAAGTATCAATGCATATCGCTCTTGACACTATAACGCAATATTTTATACCAACAATATGAAGAAATGAAACGGGGTATCTATATTGTTACGATGCAAGTGAAAGTTACTTACATGGAACCCGACGTGTACGCCGGAGTGCAACCCCAAGCATAACACCATGAGAATCACTGCAACCAATGTGTCTTGCACAAAACTAAATCCTATAAGAAACAGTCCAGATACTGCCATACCTGTAATATGTTTATTGGACATTTTTGGCTTTCTTTTATCTCCAAGCAAGTAAGTCAAGTTAAAAATATTATAGGTTCATTAAAAAAATTAACAACAACAATGAGATGTTGAGGTTGTATTTTATTCACGAAATTAACTCTGCATATGGACAAGTAATAAATTACTAACGCTATTAACGAATTATTATTAATTAATTAATTTGCGCTCATTAATGATTGATTAATTTGGCAATATAATTAAGATAATTGTATTAATGTAAGTTAAAATTAATAAATAAACCGTTAATTATTTATTAATTTTAACTTAATAATGGAATAGTTAGTCTCACCAATCGTATTTGCTGTTCTTCTTATATTAGTCACCGACATCAATTTCTTGTTCGCCAAAAGATCCGATAAATAACCAAATAGTAGTGTCATAAAGTACATCGATATATACGGAAGGGATGAATAAACACCGTTCTGAAAAATTTATGCATAAATTAATCCGATGGGTATGCGTGTATCATTTGTCGGTTTTATTAAAGATACTACTCAGTGAACACTACATCCCCGACTGAAATCCTCGTGTGAAAATGGTTGAAATTATTAATTGAATCAAGCACCGCACTTAAAGAATACATTGTATAAATCATTAATACTTAGAGGTAGGTTTAACTTCGCTAACTAGTAATAACGGAACGTAAATTTGAACAAGAATATAAAGGTCACTTATTGAATTAACGCTCTCCTTTGACTTGACACGAAACACGCTTCCTTTATAATTCAATAACCAATAATATAAATTAAAGTCCCACCAGGATAAGTTTTTTACTAAAAAATAAATAACGACATTATACGTCAGAGGATAGTTATGCCCCTATAACTACATAGATGTTTACATGCACGATGTATCTACATATGCATGTATTAGTAGCTTACATATTATAGTACAATAAAATTTCAATTGCGTCTATGAATTAAAACTTTTGGCAATGATGTATGACCTGATATGGAAAAATCTTTGCGCTAAAATTTTTACAAATGTGGTGTTAAAGGCGGCCATAGAAGGATTTGTATTAATAAAAATTAATACAGATATAAAAATAATAATAGTACCCTCTGTATATCTACTCCGAGCACTTTGTTCATATACATCGGTATCTGAGTGAGCACCAACAGATATCCTGCGGCACTACCCGTGTGCGTCGCCACCAAGCCCCAGATTGGTTTCGACGTCAGAATCTGCCTCCAAGGGGTTTTCCGTTTCTGAAAACGTATTGAGTTGAATGTCATCACACTTGTATCCAGTTTAAGCTGAGAACCTTTATTTTTTGGATACAAAAACTCCGGTACGAAGATACTGGTCTACTACAAGGTACGAAGTAACACTTGAGATTTTTTTATAATATTAACATACCTCGAAGTTGAAATGTCTTCATTAAATTTAGGCTTATTTAAAACTCTTATTGAACGTCAAAAAGCTACCACTAGTTCACAAATTAGACCTGTCCAGATAAGATACGGCAAAGAACTCTGCGCCTTTTCTTAAATTAAATAAGTATAAAATCAGCATCAGCCAGGGGTCTTGCAACGAATAAGAATCATTTTCACACATCCTTATCCTCAATGTACTCTCCTACATTATAATGGGCCCTTTCCACCAGGGTAGCTTTTACAAAATTTTTGAACTTGTTTACACTCAGTTGCATGTACGTCACCTATACTTACTTTTGGTACTGTGTCAGCGCTTGCATCTTTAGTAATGTAAGCTAGCTCCTCCGGACTTATACTCGGATGATCGCAAGGTGAGGCTGAACCGAAGTAATATAGAAAGCCGCAACACACAAGGCTCAAAATGCCGCAAAACCAAAACGTTGTCGGCCAACCGAACAAAGGGCTGCCAGCGAAAAAGCCCGCTATTTGGAATGCTAAAATTGTGCCGAATTGGGAGCCTGTAACCGAAAGTGTATTAAAACTTTTCCATTGTTGTATGCTCGTGGTCGTAACTTTATATGCGGGAAATTAATTTCTTCATAATAATAATTGACGTCAGTCTTATAGCATGGTTCATTCAATCATCAGTCATTCTAGTCATGCGTTCGAATTAGTTCTTTTATGGAGGGCGTGGTAAACGCTTGCTTTCATCGTGGTAAATGATACCTTTAGTAATCACCATCACACGCATTCGTGATACGAAATCAGGTACATAAGGGATGCCTTTAGAATTCTATAAATCAGTACAGAAACCATAAAAATTATGACTAATATTGATGATGAATCGTGTTAGGGGAAATCTTGCTAAAACCGCACGATGATAGATGTTACTTTTGGAAATTCCGTAGACATGTTTAAGGTTAACCTTAAAAGGTCCAATAAAACCTCACTAACCGAACGAGCGCCAAATTGTAAGTGCTGCTCCTTTATGTTTAGTTTATGCTACAACTTTCAGCCGACTTCAAAAAAGGAGGTTCTTAGTTTGGTTTTTTTATGTTTGTTACCACAGAACTCTGCACTTGTTACTCGTATTCTGATCGCATTGAGTTCAGTTCTAATGAAATGTATAGGTTTTAATAAAAAAAAAAAGTCATCGAGATTGTGCCAAGAAATTGAAAATGAATAGGTTGGAAGCAACACGCCTTGGCTACTTCCATGAATCTTTTGTCTTTATACTCAGGTGTAACAACAATTCGTTTTGTTTCTGCTATTGTTTAGATGTTTTAATCAGAGCATTGTTTTCACAACGTTGGCATTATGCTCAAGCTTACAGTATAATGTTTTTCTATTTATTTCTGTTATACGGACCGTTGCGATCAAATGTTATGTTTTACTACTGATTTATTACTAATCTAGTTATATAATACTATGCATAATTATTCCCATGTTTACGGTATGCTCTTGACAAAATAAATTCATATTTTTGTTTTGACCTTAGAATAATTAAATTTTTTGTGCTTCTTTATATTGATCGGCATATTTGCGTTTTACGAAATTGTCTTCCACACACGAATCAAATTCATCAGAGCTATATAGACAGCGCTGGGAATCCATGACTGGATGTTACTTCAATAAGAAAGGCTGTTCCCACCTTAAGGCCAGGAATTATTTTATAACTCTACAAGTGTTCCCAAAGATAATGAAACACAGCGTTGATTTACCGAAACTTAACTGCTCGCTTATATAAATAATTCTAAATCTGCCGTATCTTGATGATGACAAAACGGTTTTGTAACAACAGAGATATCACAAAACACATTATACATAGATTATTTATTTACTTCTTTACCTACATTTACATAGTCACAATAACGACTTAAAGAAGGATACAAAAGCTTTTGTGATCTGCCAAAATATTATGTACATTTTATAATAACTTACAGTAATAGCTATACAAGAGAAACTTAAACAGGTTATAATCTATTTCACCTATCAATAAAAGCTTTAAATATATTGTCAAGACTTTTATAAAGATTTAGATCTTTACCATCTTCTCATTTATATTGTCTATCTAAGGTATTTGCCAACATTTCCAACAGTGTGTCAAGCGTAGTGAAATTAAATAATTTCGTTTTCAGGAATCGAATTCAAATTCTAATTAAAGAGAGGAAGTAGCAACGGAAATTCGTTACCGGAAGTGGCGGTTAGCGGCGGAACTTGGCGCGGCTTTGTAACTGCGGCTCTTTTAATATTAACCATTAATACGATGGCAAATAAGCCTGCAGCATATTTTAACTAATTGAACGAAACTCGTTTACTTTAAAATTCTCTGCACAGTTTAGTACTTCGCAATCCCCGAAGCAGATTTGAGTTAAATTTTATGATGCATAAATATTGAAATTAGCGAGGGCAAGCATTTCAATACATTTTTAACCAACTTGTAAATAAGCAAGAGGTTATTTATGCGATGGGTATTATAACCTTTTATAACTGTTTTTTTTTTTTTATGAAAACAATAACAATAATAATTCTGTTCAAATCATAAGATTTAGTGGCGTTATAATTGATATCGACTTGCCAGGACAACCTATATTTAAAAGTTTGGAGTTCAAATTCCATTAGATCTTCAGATTTCTTCGTCTAAGAACAATTTATCTGCAAGCAGCGTAATGACACGATCAAAACCTTTACAAAAATAAAAGAATAAGCTTCGACATAACTTAAATAGTATTAGCTAACACTGTTTTTATATGACATGAGAGGTTGATTTTTCCGCCAAAGTATTTCAAATGTTCATAGAATGTTACCATTGGATTCTATCTCAGGATTCTACATAAGACAAAAACATCTATTTCCTCAAGCGTGTAATGTGCAAGCAACAAAATCCGGCCGTCGAGATTTCAATCACTCCCCTTGGCGGAAAAAGCTCTATACTAAATAAGGACTTCCTTGCTAAGTCAGCTGGCGAGTGTTGTTAAATAAGCGGAAAATGTTCTCCGATTTCGTTGCTCCTTGATTGTGAAGACCCCACTTTGCGAGTGTATAAGCATCAAAGACATGAAAAGCTTACATTTTTAGTTAGAGTGTAACGTATTTTCTTTCAAAGCCTAGGAGATTAGAGTTTTATAAATCTGGTGCATAAATATCCACGGTCGTCTCACCGCTTATCATAAAATTACTAATGCAGATCCTAGACACACATGCACTATTTAGTATGGTACGGACAAGCAGCAGTCTTCGCTATTGTGCGAATGGGAAGGTTCGCCCTTCCCGGACATCATCATGACCTCACAGAAGACCTACTTTCCTATTATTAACCTGTTAATAATTATCAAAGTTTGCTGGTATCTCTGTTTAGTGTTAAGCTCGCCCTTGCACATCCCGTTTTTTAAATCCGTTATTCGTAACCGTGATTTTTTGTGTACAATAAAGAATAAATAAAAAGATTGTTACATGCTGAATGCCAATAGCCGTGTTTGATGAAACTGCGGCGCAGTTGCCAAGGTATGGGCTTCGCGCCGGGGGTCGTGGGTTCGATTCCCACAGGGGCAACTATATGTCCTCGTGAAATTTATGTATGTGAAACGTCCTTACAACACACGTTAATGGTATCCTACAGGAATGCCATTTTTTTAAATTAAAAAAAAATCTTCAAATTTCACTCTTAATTGCGTCCAATCATTAAATCCACCGCTCACAATGACTTACTTGATAAACATTTATCCATACGTTCTTAAAAAAGCTTATCGAGGTCGTACATAGGTTTACAGAAGATATTGGGATGGTTACTCCAAAAAGTAGATCAGATCACAAAACTTCGAAAACGTTGGCTCAACATACATATATATTATTACTTCGAATTAGAAAATACACACTTTCCGTAACTATTGACTTGAAACTTATATATATTCACTATGACTACATTTGTTAACCCTATAGTACGTATTAATTTCAATGGTTCATCTAAAGTTTTGAACTGGTAAGTTTCTGGAAATGGTACACCGCACGATCTTAAACTAATTTGCGAGATTATCTCATACTTTAGTTTGTAATCTCGAGCAGCCATCAAAAGGTTTCTAATTTACGTATGTGGCGAGGTGCGTAGGGCCCTCACTAGTTTTAGAGGGGTTCAGAAATCAAACGAAACAATAAAGTTAGGACACTGTTATACTTCACGTATTCAAGAGTTTACGCAAATCATTTTGAATATATATATTATGTAAATTAACTTTGTTCTTTTATATACTTTAAGTTTACAATTAAAGATTGTAAATGATAATTGTGATAATTAGGTTTTTACTCGCACTTAAGCACTTTTTTTATGTAGAAAGTTGGCAAGCGTGCTCGCTTGTCACTTTCAACGGTTCACCTGATGTTAAGTAATTACCGCCGCCTATGTACATCTACTTCACCTGACAGGTTGCAGATTCACCTATTAAAAATTCAGGACTGAACTTAGGCCTTAGTCAGCACTTTTCAACGCGTTAAGTATTCAAATGTATGATAATTTTCACAAACAACACTAAGAATACAAACATCGAACACTACGTTCAGTAGTTCCCTTAAACAAACGCGTCGCATGTCTCTACGGATGGAGTTGAAACTAAGTTCTAACTTAGTTTCGAGGATTCCGGAGTAGAACACGGGTTACTAGAAATTCTAATTTTCTGTTTGGTTTCCGGGGACACGTAACAGTTTTTTTTATGTCTTAGATCCTATTTAGTAGCCTTGGCTCGCTGTTTCCCTTATTAATTAGCAAACTTTAGAATTATAAAAGTATAATCCAATGATTTTTAGTAACGTTCAACACCGCTCACGCTTTTAAAATACTATGATTAAAGTTACATTTTGTTTGTTATTAGTTTCATGTTTAAATGTCTGAAATTTTGTAAAGATTTTTTTTTTTTCTAAACAATTAGATGCAATCTAAGGGGACAAGAATGAATAATTCATAATTTGAAATAAAATTTAACATTTTTAACAGTGTTTATGAGAATCCTTATAATCACTTATAATCCTTATAGTCACTTTCCTTATAATATTAGAATTACACTTACGAGCATTTATTACACCTCAACATTACGTTGTGTAAAACGGATGTTGTTTGTTTAAATTAGTCTGCAGAAATTTCTCATTCCAAAAAAGCTAAGTATCTCTCTAGGAGTGACGTGGAAAATAGAACGATAATGAAATCAATATAAACTCAGAATATTAAGTTACAAATATTACATATGAAGCTGTCAGCGAATGGTGGGCACACAAGTACGTGATCGTCATTTTACTGCGTAAGAAACCCATAAGACAATGTATGTGATTGTTAATATTTAAAAGAAAACGTCACCTGTGTAAACATATGTGCTGAGCCTTCCTCTCTCCGCCAGTGGTGCCCATTTCCCGAGCAACGTGTGTATGCTGGGAAAGAAAGCAGCCTGCGTCATCCCTTGCAAAAGTCGGCCGATGCAGACTGATATCCAACCACCCTAAGTGCAAAATGAGCGTTTAGAACCTATATAACCTTATATCAACTCATCATTATATTTAAACAAACCTTTAATACCGCATTACAGATGATTACTTATTCTAATACTATTTACTATAATTTTTTGTGTTCATTTGCTTCATTTAATAGTTTTCTAAGGAAATGCGCCTTAAGTGTGTTATAAAAAAGATTTTGAATAGAATAAAGGTAAAGTAATGTAAAAGCCTGTCAATGTATGTCCTACTACTCAGCAAAAACTTTCTCTGCGCATAATATGGTGCACCGAATTCTCATATCTTCGATAGATTTTTAAATTATTATTTAGAAATTACTTAAAAGAGGAAAGAATACTCGCCAAAATTACTAAAGTGAGAAGAGGTTTAAGAAACTAAATTTTATTTAAATAATATGATCCATGGTTGATCATTGGTTTTAGCTTACACTAGAGATACTTATAGGTTAAATATAAATAGCACATATAATAACACTGAGACTTAAAACTATAATTGTAAGACATTTATGGCTAAGGCGTATTCAAAAACTTTACTTACAAATAGAGGCATCCACGGAGTCATCACAGACAAAATACCGTTCACAGCCAACGCGACGCATATCGGTAGTTTCCCGCCGAACTTCTGCGCAATCAAGCCCATGGGCAGCATCATACTTGTGTAGCCGACAAAAAAGGCGAACAGTATCATCTCTTGTTTCGGTTTTGACCAGTTGTAAGTCTAAAAAAAAACAGGTTTTTTTGTTACAATTATATCTATTCAAATGCATCTTGCGTGACGTGGAGATGAAATACTTCTAAGACAACATCGACATATATAAATAAACATCTTTAGAGAATAAGTAGATCCACATTATTAGTTACACTTATAGGTCTACAACATGGAAAATAATAATTAAAACTTTTTTAGATTTTTACCTGCGAATCCGCCCGCATGTACTACATTTTATATCGTACTTAAGAAGTAACCTAAAGCAATCTTCAATTAAAGGGTTATCTAACAGTGCAACAATTTTTCAAATCGGACCAGTACTCCGTGAGATTTCGAGTTCAAACAAATATACTGCTATCTGCCCCTTCTGACACCAGGCTGCATCTCATGAACCGTGATAGTTAGACAGTTAAATATCTTCCATATACAGACAACGATCGGCTACATTTTTATAATATGATAACAATTAGTTGTTTAATGAAAAGGTTAATGATTTCTTTAGAGGACCAACCATAAAAATAGAATAAAAATACAACACCAGAAGAAATATATTATTAAAGTATGCATTTAAGGTATTCTTTGTTAGAAGTTCATTCTTCATGTCTGTTATACTTAACAAACATTAAAAATGCTTCTAAATTACATGACATTCAAGTTTAATCACTACATTTGGATTATAAATTGAAAGGAAGAAGTTTCAATTTATATAAAAAAAATTATTTAAAACTAAAAGAAGCGTTTAATATGCCTAGAATACTTTTTACGTCTGTATCCAAACGGATCAATAAACACTTACCCGGTAGATGTTCCAAATAGACGATCTCTGAGCATCTTCCGTGCAATCCAGAGTGGAGTGGCCATTCGTATAACTGTCTAGATCCAAAGTTCGGTTGGCTTCGGTTGCATTTAAATTGTGCAGATCCAGTTTGTGTCCTAGATTAGCGCAAGTTATGTTACGCCCCTGCAAGCTGTGGCCCGTCATTGCCACTAATGTGACGCTCAAGTGGGCTCTCATGGCCAACCCGACCGAGAGAGATACAAATAGAAGGAGGGCTTGTAAGTGTCGAACACCGAAGCCGTTCGTCGGGTTGGCTTCGGGTGGTTCTAGAAAAGGAATTTAATATATGATCAATAATGGAAATTTCGATGACACCGTGGCGCAGTTTGCAAGGTAATACAATCATCGTGGCTTTCGCGGATAACAGGTAGCAATGGTATATTATTAAATTACACTCCCATTTCGTGAAGGACAAAAGTGTATTTTTTTTTTGTATTTTCTCCGGGATAATATAAGATATGACGTAACCTATTGCCATCCGCTTGGTGTCGTGGCAACCGGAAACACTCTTAATTGATGACTCCGTGTCGCAGTTGCCAAGGTGTTGGCTTCGACGTCGGGGACGTCAGTTCGATTCCCACACGGAGCAACTTTGTGTGACCCACATACAGCTGTTTCCCATCTGGGTGTTTGTCCAAGTGACATTTATGATTGTAAAACGTCCTTTCAACACAGGATAATGTTATCCTAAATTAAGGGCAATGTTTTTAAAAAATATGCAGGTTTCCTCACGATATTGCCCTACACGTGATAAGTCTGCACTTAAAATCAAAAATTTCATTGGTCCTGGGATTTGAACTCAAGTTCCACGCGTATAATGAAAAGAGAGCCCCCGAACACAGTGTTATCACGGTATGACTATGGTAGGTCAAAATTATCTGTATGTCAAAATTATTAGGGATAAATTATTAGTTATAATAACCATTAATGATTAGCAATAGACTTAAAAACAATTAAACACTGTCACCATCACACCAACCTTCATGTTTGTCAGCGACAGGAACGCTTGTATACGCGACCTTCTCCGTTGACATGACTTTTGTTACAGAACCTACATACTGATCGAAACTATTCTCGGCGAATCATTACCGAACTGGTGATAACGTTGGCACATATTTGCTCAAAGATTTGTTGAAAGTGATTTAGCGGTAGACGTGTTTGTCTGATCTCACTAACAGTTCGTCCTGTGGTTATACAAACTTATTTCACTTGGCATTTTGCGTAGGGAAAACGCCGAAACGAGGGTTAGAACGATGTTTTCATTTACGTTTTCTCTTATTTTTTAATTGTAAATTAGTCGTTTTAAATTATTTAACCTTATATATTAATAAACAAACAAATTAGCATTTTTGATTACTTGAAGTACTATTCCCAAATATTAAATAATACAAATATTTAACGTTTACATTATAAATCAACTACTGCGTATATTTATCTGCATTGTTTACTTTATATCGTACCATCCATGGAAACGTACAGTCCTAACGAGACATTTAGTTTCTTCCTTGAATTTCTTTCATATAAGTCAGTATACTAGTAAAAAAGTAAAGTAACAGCCTATACATGTCCCACTGCTGGGCAAAGGCCTCCTCTACATAGAGGGTATCAGGGCATAGTCCACCACGCGGCCCCACTGCGGATTGGCGGACTTCACATATTTTCGAAATATATATATTTTTTTGTTATTATTTCGAAAATATGCAGGTTTACTCACGATGTTTTCCTTCACCGCGGAGCACGTGATAAGTCATAACTTAAAGTTAAAAACTTCATTGGTGCCGGCACCGGGGATCGAACTCAGGTTGCTCGAGTATATTGAATTAAAGGCGAGCGCCCGGACACTGAGCTATCACGGCTCTAAGTCAGTATACTAGATAAAACATAGATATCGTAAATAATCACGTGCACAGTTAAATATGCAAAAACCTTACGAAATAACTGCAGCTTAATAAAGAGTAACAGACTTAGGGGTTTTCTATGTTTTTTTCCAAGTATCCTGACTACAAGCTTTTGCATAAAACATTTAGGTTATACTAGTGGTAATAAACTATTACTAGATGTGCTGCACGGTTTTACTATTATTAAATGGTGCAACAAATTCATAGTTGACGCTTCGTAATGTTTTTTTCAGTTTGCCATGTTGCTTATGGTTAGTTACTGCTAAGATCCTTAGCGATGGAGCGTAAATTTATATAACCGTATTAAACAATTGGAATATTAGTCGTAAAAAATTCTTTTTAAAACAAATTGTCGAAGTCGTTGATAACAGCCTGATGGAGATAGTTTTATTGTGATATGGCAAAACAGCTTGACCTTAACATTAACCGAAGTATGTGTCAAATATGTATATTATAATTATGACCAATGGAATTCCTGCTTTTCTGTCAAAATCATAAAATGTCAGTCCTCCGGCTCATAACGTGCAACAGGTTTTGGCACTAAAGCACGTTATGTCATGAATAGCTAGTTATTGCTGTCTTTACCGCAGGTAAGACACTATCACGTACTATAATACACAATCGAGATTATTGTTCAAATTTACTTCTAACTAAAGTATACCAAAAATGTAGTTTACAGTTTGACAATCAGTTTTGAGGTTTACCATGAAAAAAAAAGCTCCATCATATTAATTATTATCGACCGATACATTCTTAGTTCATCTCAGATGACTGCGGAATAATTACGCAGATATGACGTGTGTCGATGTCGTTTAAAACTTCACGTGACCTACGTAATTATCCCATCTACATCTACTTGTGAATTAGGTTGACTCATCACACATCAGATAATGACAATTACTTTGCCCTCGTATCTATTACCGCAAGGCTCTCAGGAGTGTGGTGAAATGCATTTTCACATTGGCTCTTCATTAATACATTATATATATATCATTATTAATTCTCCATTTGTGCGCTTATAGCTGGAAAACCGCTGATTTATACATCATCCTCCTTATCCCACCTTGGTGGTCGGCGCAACATGTGAATTATGTTGTAAGCGGTTTTGGATATATTTTTATGACCGGCCACCTGCCTGACGCCAACCCCCTTTGGGAAACAAACACCCAGATCCGGAACAATATGTGGATTACTAAATCTGTTCCGTGTTGGAATCGAACCCACAACCTCCGACGCCGAAGCCAATAGCTTAGCTACGGCGCCACGGAATCATCTCTGGCTTGCATTAGCAAAAAAAAACAACGGTATAAAAAAGTACTTATGTTTCCTCTACGTGAAATTTCTTTAATAACAACAATACAAATTGACCACAAAATTGAAAGTCACACGATGTATTAACTTACGTCATTATTAACGAAAGATTCAGACATTTTTAATTCCAGCTCAAAGATATGCTTTTGACACCCAGTTTCCGAAAGCGCAATCAATTTTAATTTACGATAAATCTCTTGTCAAACGTTGTTTAACATGATTTGAGTTGCTAGAACGTCTTAAACAACATTGATTTTGATTTGCAATTAGTCACTGATTAACGGATAATCAACAGAAAATCGAGTTTCTGAAAGCATTTTTCGGTGGTCAACGAGCTGTCAAAAGTTTTATTAAGTAATCTGTCAATTTGGACGATCAATCGTTGGTTAAAAATGTATTTTATCAAAAATCTTAGTTTTTATTAAAAATAATCATAATTGCATAATACGTCGTAAGGAAATTCATGTATTCTATTACCTGTTTATTATTTATTATTATGCGAACATATCATGCGATTTTTAGGTTGGCAATCACACGGTGACAGCACTGGATAGTGACGTTAATTTAAGTTTTGTTTAAAGAGGGACAGCTATACAATAGAAAGAGTTAGTTAGCTAATTTTTCTTGAACAAACCTTCCAGAAACCCAAGGCAGTTTAACAAGAGATTAACAGCTGATCATTTTTGACATAGTGTTATGTGATTGCTGCTTTGATTGGCCTTTCGGAAACGGGGCATGAGACTTGTAGTCGTATACTAAGATATATCAATTATTAATGTTGCTTAAGTCACAAAACCTGAGATAGGATGCAGGACCAGGTGAAATATCGACATAATTTATTACTAAATATGAGAATATCTTAAAGCTACCAGCATTAACATAGAATGGGGTTTCCGTAAAAGAAGTCATAGTCATAGAGATGTCATAGAAAAATAAGAAGTAGGCTTGATAATCGGGGTTATTGACAAAATAATAACGCACACCGTGTATTATTAAAAATTTTGGTACTACATCTTAAGCATTCATTTTATCAAAATATTTTATTACATTAACCTCGGTTTTTTCGATTGCAATTATTTACTTCAAAAACATTATTTCAAGTATAAAAAGTAAGGTATCAGCCTATAAATGACCCACTGCTTGGAAAAAGGCCTCCTCTGTAAAAAGAGTATAAGGGGCACCACGCGACCCCACTACGGATTGGCGGACTTCACATATTTTAGAAATATTTTTTTTATTATTATTTCAAAAATATGCAGGTTTCCTCACGACATTTTCCTTCACCGCTGAGCACGTGATAAGTCAGCACTTAAAATTAACAATTTCATTGATTCTGGGCACCGGGGATCGAACGCAGGTGGCTGGAGTAAATTAAATCAAAGGCGAGCCACTGAGTTAGTACGGCTTTTATCGATTTATTTCAATAATTTTTCATTAATAATAAACGATTATGATTAAAATATGATCAAACATATTTAAAATTTGAATTTTCGTTTAAACTTAGAGTAAGAAATGTAATTATTTTATCTTAAGTTCTTAATAAAACTTTTCCTGGCTTTAAAATGAGTATTAATAGGTTAAGCTTGATTATAAATATAACAAACAAATATTAGGTACTGTATATTTTTAGATATGCTATGTTACTAGTATTTAAGAATTTTGTGACGTTGTTGTGTTTTGATAACTCATTAGAAATTAGCGAAAAATATGACGGGTTGTTAACAATTTTCGGTGTTTAGTTTCATATAATAAGATTTTAGATTAATGGATCTATATGATTATATTACTCTGTTATTATAATATTAATGATTATTTAAATGATAACACACCCTGGAAATTAAGTGATCGCTCCAGGCTCTTTCAAGTTGACATTAACACATTTGTAAACATTTCTTTATTTGATAAACAATGGTATAAAGAAAAAAGAAAGTCCCGCTGAGTTTCTTACGGCGGTTCTTCTCAGGTCAGTGGCTTTTCTTTCCAAACCAGTGCGGTGGTAGCATTTTGACAATCAATAAGAAAGTGTAATGTTTGTATATTCAATAAAGGTATTTGATTTTGATTTTGATATAGTTCTTTCACGAATAGATTTTACATTCCTTGCAATTTTCTCAAAGATATCTCGTAATAATTCAAAGATAGTTCATTTTCAACCTACTTCAAAAAGGAGGAGGTTTTTGTACATCCGGTAGGGCCACGGACTAATCTTCGCTCTGATACGAATGAGCAGGTCCGTTCGGGGAAGTACCATAGCCTCAAAGGAAACCGGCGTGAAGTCGAAGTGTTATACTTCTGCGTTTCGTCTGCTGAGTGAGGTAATATTTACATGAAACCACGCTTATGATTCTGCGTTACCCCTAGCCTACCCCCTTATTGACTACTATGATAGCGCTTCAGTCTTGCCTTGCCTTCAAAAGCTAAAGCGTAGCGCTCCTCTATAGAGTGAGAAAAACTCGAAAATATTTCTAATGAAGCGGTGTAGGAGAAATGTTAAACTCAAACGATTTAATGGTCTAAATACTTAAAGGCATGGTTGCCCTCAAGAAATTGCTAAAAACCGGTGATCGATTTATACCAGTCCACACGCCAACTGGAAACTGCACTTAGCATATTACATAAAATTTTGATTTAGTATACAAGTAAAAAATATATAAAACTCAAAATTGAATAAGATTTATCTCATATACATGAATATATAAATGTAATTTTTGGCTCTTAATTCTGTGTTAAGCATTGTACTTGTGTTTTTGATTGCAAATAAAATCTCCCGGCGTGAAGAACAAGCATAATACTTCTACTTTACGCTGATATTCTGTGAGTTTGTGGTACTTCCCCAGACGGCCCTGCCCATTCGTGCAACAGCGAAAACTATTGCATGGACCTACAGTTTGAAATCAGGCTGAAAATTAAAATTTGTAGAAAAAGTACGAAAAGATTGTCGCCGCTGTGGGATTCGAACCCACGTCTTCGGCATTCGCGGCCTGACGCTTTAGCCACTAAGCTAAACGGCTGATTGCCACACCGACGAAAATCTTAACGTCTTTTATCCAAATTGTTTTTTTATCATTTGAAGCAACGCTTGGCGCATCCATTGTTATATCCTTTCCAGCACACAAACAATTTCGATTATCGTTTTTCAACGATAATTCGAACGAGAGATGTCCATATTGCTTTTTAAAAATTAAAAAATTTTATAGTGCTAATCTCTGCACTTTATTAAACATTAAAATTTGTAGAAAAAGTACGAAAAGATTGTCGCCGCTGTGGGAATCGAACCCACGTCTTCGGCATTCGCGGCCTGACGCATCCCTTGTAATTTATAAAATTCTGGCACGCAGCATCACCTGCCACGAGATTCACGACGTCTTCGTGACTTCCATCCTTTTGGCAAATCCTCATGCAGCTGAAGTTCCTCGGTCAAGCAGCACACAGGGGAGTAACGGACTACGTTGGCAGAAATAAGGTGGGCTATACACGACCATATTTTTTATTAATTTGAAAAAAAAAAATAGAATTTTTGTAATTTGTTTTGACGGGTTATTTCCTTTTTAAAGTACCCCCGTCACAAGTAGTGAGAAGAACAAATAAAGTTAATAAACTCCATTTCCATTAAAAGAAAAAATCGTGAAGATAAGAATAAATATTATGTGGGTAATTAATATTATGAATATAAACAATTATTATTTGGCGTTTAGGGTTATTTAATTTTTACTGCTAATCTGCACATAGGATGAAATTTTAATAGATATTAGATGTCTATTTTTTTTACTTTTATTGACATTATCTTATTCAAATGTCCTATAAAACACAAAAGGTGGATTTTCACCAATAACAATAGTTCCAAGCAATTTCCAGATATCAACTGATGATATCGATCAAATTGTGTCAATGTTTACCATTACATATCAACTGATTACATTGAAGAAATCAATGATCAAGAATCCATTCAGTGGTGTTTGCGTGAAAGAGTATCTAAGTGCAGTATTGTAGGTGCAGTGTTTGAGCGGTTTGAGGAAGAATTAAAGGTAAATGAGGTCACGATGAGAGAAACCATGAGTATTCGCCATGGGAAGCGACAAGGGCAGGGGCTGAATTAACAATTAAATTTAGCCAAGTGTCTTTCCCATCAAAATTATGATTTGTAACCTTGTATTAGAATTACATCCCAATATCCTTCTACCGTTACTTGAGAGCCATGGAACTTCTCTATAATATAATTATGTATATTGGTGTAATATAATTATGTTATTACGACTACGTATACAAATTCCAAAACACAACCAGTGTTCAATGCTTGGTTTCAAACATTTTTTGTACGGCTTAGAAATATTTTGTTATCAGTATAACGAAATAGTTAACCTTGAATCAGGTATTTGTACTATTTTGTAACAAGTATTCGAATAATATCAAAATCTCAACTTTCAATCGATTTATTTTCTTGATTTTTTTTCAATATTCAAGAACTTTATTCATGATATAACAATAATAATGCAGAATTTCGTCAAATAATTGTGTCATTTTCTATTTGATCAGTTATTACTTTTTATCGCTCATTTCACACAGCTCTAGCTGAATTGTATCTGTAAAGAGAAAAAAATATTTTCTGTTAATTACGTTAAAACTATATGTATGTCATATTCATGGATTATGTAGCATGTTATTCGGTGCGGTTCACCTCATATTGATATCTTTATGAACAAATCAATTACCCTCATGGCCGATGATGGTGTTGTGGTAGCCGAACTTATTCCTGTCAATGTCGTCCCATTCTGGCCTTCGGCTGCCAGAAAATAGAGTATAGATGATATTGCAGACTGCATAGAAACTTCCCAGCGTGGCAAACACGATTTTCCAACTCCGTACATTATCCTAAACATCGGAAATAAACATATATAAGTGTATAAGTACATAGTATACGGTAGCAAAATCGAAATCGTAAACGCACTAATTCAAATTTGATAAGAATGTCTACAAAAACGTTAAGTCATTGGCATGCGTAAGTGTTCTACTGGAAAATTTTACTGCAACACATGTCTTCGAATATGAAATACGTTAATAAGCATTAGTTATGGGTTCTAAAAAATCATTAACTATACTCGCTTATATCTTTCAAAAGCCGTTCCGAGCTCATTCTGGCTGCTGTACAGACTTCCTAACAAAAAATGAGTATTAAGTTACTATTTTTATTTCTAACCTGCTTATGCTTGTATTCCACAATTTGTAAAATTTACATCCATTTTTTATACAGGGAGGCTTTTCTAAGTGTATCCATTTTTTTTTATTAAATTCTAGACATAAATAATGTTGTATAAAAATGATAAATATTTAAAATCACTCGTAATTCATTAATTACATTCATTTGTACTTATCTCAAAAAGTGCGTGATTTATGTGCAACTCATTTATTTTACGCGCGATCATTCATAACTAACACGCACACAAGTTCGTTTCAAAAGTATACTACGCATTTACGAATGACTACCGCATTATCAACAAGTTCCGTTTTTTAGGGAATAGAATTGCAATTTAAAAAAAAAATAGTTTGTTTTTTTATTTCAATAAACGATTATACAGCTATAGTTTGAACACAGGAGGTTTCAGACTCGGTAGAACCTTTTGGGCACCTTTAGAAAAGCCACCCTGTTTAGCCAGTGTTGCCATTTTACTACGGATTCGACAAATGATTTGGGCACATTACCAATTCGTTTCCAATGATAAGTCCTGTAAAAAGAGGTACTGCCGCTCCGATGACACTGGCGGATGCACTGGTCAGGACGATCAAAGTACCTGAGTAGTTTTGGCTTGAATTTCGAATATTCTCCTGAAAAAAGTCGTATTAAAATGTATTGCTCTTATTTGTTTTATATCAAGAGGAGCGGGTGGTCTTCACGCGGTTAGCATCAGAAAACGTGAATGGATGTCACATGCGAGTTGCTAATAACTGAACGTATGAACTGACATACGCGAATCCAGTGAGGGAACTTTACTTTCTTCTTTCTTTCTTTTTATTTTAAACATTGCCCTTACTTTGGGATAACATTATCCTGTGTTGTAAGGACGTTTTACAAACATAAATTTCACTCGGACAAACACCCAGTTGCGAAACAACTATCTGTGGGTCACACAAATAGTTGTCCCGTGTGGGAATCGAACCCACGACCCCCGACGCCGAAGCCAATACGTTGGCAACTGCGCCACGGAGTTATCGAACGGGTGAACTAATCGTATTTCATACACTGAACGAAGCGGAATAGTATAAGCATAAATACTTGTATATAAACTGGGCAAGCTGGGCTAGTCCAATAAGTGCCTTGTGCTAGTGTCGGTACACCAACAACAAGAACAGCACAAATAATGCAACAGATTTATAGCTGTGGCAAAACAAAAAATACAAAGCAATACCTGTTAATGTTAATAGATATCGCTTTGCATTTTTTTTTTGACGGAAATCTTAAATTCAAAAATTAAGGAAATCTAAAATTAAAATTACTCACCAGGAATCCGGAATATTGGAACCCCAGTAATCCCAATATACCAATTAATACTGAACATTTTAAATGAGCCCACTCAACAGTTAAATTAGATACAACATTTAGACCGATTACTATCGAGAAAGCACCTGAAAACAAAGAAGTCACGAGATTATAAAATATTCATACCAAGGCAAAAATAAATTAAGACAGGATAGAAGACTTTTTTACAAGCTTTTAAATTATATTTGACCCATTTTCTAGTGTATTATATAGCTAAAATTTGGCACACTCGTTTAGTTCCTGTGACAATGCACGATCGACAGCCGCAAAATGGCGATTTAAAAATTCCAAATTAATCCCTACCTATGTTTATCATAAAAGATGTAAATGAAAAGGCATTTCGTTATTTAAACATATTAAAGTTTTTTTTTTTTTTTTTTTTTTTTCATTAAGTTTATTATAAAATAGTACAGTGGATTAAAATTTTTAAAGTGCTAATCTGCACTTAAGATTTGTAGAAAAAATTACGAAAGGTTTTTTCGCCGCTGTGGAAATCGAACCCACATCTTCGACATTCGCGCCCTGAAACTTTAATCACTAAGCTGATTGCCACACCGAAATCTCAACGCTTTTTATCTACATTGTTTATCGCATTTCAAGCAATACTTGGCGCCTCCATTGTTATATCCATCACAGCATACAAACAATTTCGAAGATCGGTGTTTTTTCTACAAATATTAATGTTTCATCTTAAGTGCAGAAATAAGCACTATAAAAATATAAATTTCTAATAGCAATTGTGACATCTCTCGTTCAAATTATGTTTGTAAAACGATATTTTGTAATTTAAATTAGTTTTCAACAATGTGTCATGTCCGCTTATTTCAAGACATTATAATATATTAAAGTTCTTTCAAGGAGGCCTTATAGCTCTGGATCAAGTGTGTAATAATAACTAATTATTCATTACCTTGTTTGTATAAATACCTACCCTTAATGGGTACTGTTATGTATGTGTGTATAATGGATTATACAAATTAGTTATACAAACTAGTTATACAAATTATTCGGAGTTTATTAGTAAATGTGAATAAAAAATAATCAAACACTTACCGACCTAATGCATTTATCAGTTTTCTCAAATAAGTTACGTTGAACACGTAAGCCAAAAATCCAGACTTTAATAACCAATTCACGCTTGGTGCTGTGGTCAAGTAAATTGTGCATAAAGCGATAAAAGGCAACGTCGACTGTTGCGCGCTCTGAAAACAAAATAATTTTGATAATAATTTAAATTATCGAGTTACTTAAGCAGTCTGGTGCGGCCGAATACATTTTGGTAACGGCGTGCAAACTAAGTTTCTTGTTAAGTTGTATGTGTTTTGGACTTAACTACATGTTCTTTGTAAAACTATTATGAAGAAGTTAGAAAAAATAATGAGTTCTCTTTTTTTTTTTCATTTATCATTTTTTTGTAAATAATGCCTTGTAAGTAAAAAAAGTAAAGTAAAGTAACAGCCTATACATGTCCCACTGCTGGGCAAAGGCCTCCTCTATACAGAGGGTATCAGGGCATAGTCCACCACGCGGCCCCACTGCGGATTGGCGGACTTCACATATCTTCGAAATATATATATTTTTTTTTGTTATTATTTCGAAAATATGCAGGTTTCCTCACGATGTTTTCCTTCACCCGGAGCACGTGATAAGTCAGCACTTAAAGTTAAAAACTTCATTGGTGCCGGCACCGGGGATCGAACTCAGGTTGCTCGAGTATATTGAATTAAAGGCGAGCGCCCGGACACTGGGCTATCACGGCTCTTATTATAAAATAATACCTTGTAAGTAATACCTAGAAGAAAATATGCAAATAAAACTAATGTGTTGGTTAAGTGGAACGATAACAATGCCATATGTTTCTATTGATTTTCTAATCATAATGAAATATATCGAAGAGTTTTATAAGGTTGACGACCCGAATGGCGTAGTGGGTAGTGTACCTGCCTTCTGCGCCAGAGGGTGTGGGTTCGATTCCCACCACTGGAAAAATATTGTGTGATGAACATAGTGTTTTTCTAGTGTCTGGGTGTGTATGTATAATATGTATGTATTTACAAAAGAAAAGTATGTTTATGTATGTTTATCAGTTGTCTAGTACCCATAGTACAAGCGTTGCTTAGTTTGGGACTAGAAAATTTTGTGTAAAAATGTGTCCTAAGATATATATTATTGTCCTAAATATATATATATATATATTATTATTCATTAACTTGGTATAGATATTAAAGCTGGTGCACAAAGCAATCCAAAAATTTTAGAATTTTAAATTTAAAAATTATTTTATAAATAAAATTAGCTGTTCTTTTTTATCTCGTATACTTTACAACACCCACTAGCTAATTGATGAACGTTATTGAGTTTGTATAAATATACTCTATTCAAGATTTTTTTGCTTCAGAAAACTCTACAACGCAAACCGGGCAGCAACTGGCTTAAGGATATAATCCACAATATATCACAACATGTCCGCCGGGCAAAAGCGCCTCATATATTATGGCTAAAGTTTAAAAATTTAACGAGAGAAAGTTTGGCAGGCTCGCCATATTTTTTTAATTTCAAAACCAAATATTAAAATGCAGTAAAAATTCCTTCTAAGGAACAAAGGATATTACTAAGACTCCGCTGTCTGTCTGTCCGTCTGTTACCAGGCTGTATCTCATTAACCGTGATACTTAGACAGTTGAAATTTTCGCAGATGATGTATTTCTATTGCCACTATAACAAAACAGACTAAAAAACAGAATAAAATATATTTAAGTGGGGCTCCCATACAAAAGCCTTGATTTTTTTCCGTTTTCATAGACAATGGTATGAACGCACTTAGCCGGTTTTTTTTACAAAGCACTGAAACCTTTAGGAATGTTTCAATCAATTCTTGAATTTAATCTATTGTAATTATATAAAATGTATTTTGTTTATTTTCATGACTACGTTCCACAGTTGCTATTGGCTTCGGTGCCAGTATTTGTGTGACCCACAGATAATTTTTCAGGAAATAGATGTTTTTTTTCAAAGAGAGTTGCCGCCAGGCAAGAGCAATTCGTAAAAAAATGAGCCCATCACCATTAACTCCACAATTCACAAGGTGGTAACGCCACAACATAAGTGTTTTGTTTATTTGTAAGTTCATGTAGAACCGAGAATGTAAAGCCGGCGTCGCAAAACTTTATGTACACTTATGTCAATTTCTGCCTTTTAAAAAATACCTTCACGATTAACAAAACTGACAGGTTACCTCCTTAAGAGATAATCCCATTGACTTCAAATACAGTGGAATGTCCACTAAATAGAAGACGAACAGGGAACAGGACGCTGAGTGAGCGCACGCAATGGCCCAGACCTGTTTCGACCGGAGGATACTTCGCCACGGCTTCCGCAATGGTTTCTTAAATATCATCAAAAATGTAGCTTTAATGGTAAGCGACAAACGAAATTCTATTTTCACTTAGTTTCATTTCCAAAAAAAATATTTTATATTCAAGGGAAGCTTACGTAGTTATAGTAACGTTGGAAATTTTGAGTAATAAGTAAACATTTTTTTTTTGGAAATTTGCGAATTTTTAAAAAACTACTTATCTAACTAAATTTCTTTTTAAATCCTCTGTTCCAATCTTTGATTAATAATTTTCCAACTTAATCATCTTGACAAGTTCAGGAAAAATACATTTTCCTTTATTTATAAAAAATATTTTTACTGTAAAAAAACAGTCAAGTAGCTATATGGATGAAACATTAAATTCGGCTGTATTAAGCTTGTAGCAAGACGCAGGACATGCGTTCCTCGTCTGTTCTCGACCAAAAGTTCTAGAAATGTTGGACATCGCAGACTGCTGCATATACATAACTCTGAATTGATCAATTATGATTTGTTTTCATTGCCACAGTCAATTTAAAAGAAGTAGTTCTTTAACAAGCAAAGTGCGTATGTATCGAAGAAATAATATTATATATGAATTAAAAAAATACCTTGCGATAACAGGCTAATGCCTCTTTGATAAACTCTTTCTCAAAGTCACCGACGGCCTGGTGTTCATCCGGTGAGGTAGCGGTGAGGAGGCCCCATATTGCGGCCATCGACAGCGTCATCATGGCCTGAGAGTAGAACAGCAGCTCCCAGCCCAAACGCGACTCACTCAACAGGCCAGCGATGGGAAGAGCTACTACCATACCAAGGTATATACCTAGAATTAATTGTTATGAAATCATCATCTCAAGGACCTCGACTCAAGTCAAGAGTGTTCACACAGAATGGCGGACTGAGACTCGGTTAGGTAATGCTTCCCTCGTCTTCTGAAATGATGAAACCTAGATTAACATCATTAAAATTAATTTAAGCAATATTTAATAACACGTAAATAAAAAACATGACATATCGAACGGAAAATATTGATATCATTCATAAAAACTGATAAAAGACGAGCCCATTCTAATTCAGGATAATGCAACAGGATACTTAAAACTCTTATGGTAATTCAACCTTATTTAATAAGGTTTAGGATCTTCAGAATAGGCTAAGATAAATTTAGTATGGAACTGTTTAAAACATATTTTTTTGTAGATAAATGAACAAAAGCATTCGGCGCTGTGTGGATCGATCCTGCGTCTTCTGGTATCGCGCCAGATATTATACTAATTAATCTGACTGGCGGATGACCTCACGGCGCCTAAATCTTGACCTCAAATTACTTCTGTTCCTACCTGAATCTATGAAGCGTCCGAAAGTGCGTCTCTCAATTGGTGGGAGCCACTTCGATAACAATTCCTGGTTGACGGGCGATAGACACGCCTGCGTCATGCCCATTAGGAAGTGAGCGTTGCACATCGCGGCCCAACCGCCCTGAACAGAATTCTTCCTTCAGTTTGCTATGAATCCTCATCCCCAAAGTATATTTTTTATTTATGCAATATAGTGTTGAATTGATGTATGCGGTGAAAGGATATCCTCAATGTTCTATATGTAAAGGATTGTCAAATGAGTAACCGGGTGTCACTCGAATAAAAGAACTGTTGCCGTAAACAATGCAAACATAATTACAGGTGATAATAAAAAAAAAATGCCTCATAGAAGTGCAGCGAAAAGTTTTGAGGAACGAAATGCGAAACTTACCCTGCACTTCTATGGAGCCATGGCAACTCTTTTTCACTCTGATAGGAACTATAGTTTCTAAAAAAATTTCCGCGTCAAAAAAAGGAATACATTATACGAAATAACTATCGATGCAAAGGTGTTTGGAACGTTAAATGTGGTAGAATTTACATTACAAAACTTTTAAGACCGTGCTAAAATCATTGTTTATTTACATATAGGAAAACGATAATATTACTTTATTAATTTTCCTCTCTTTCTGATTTTAGAGATCATTCAATGCGAATAGTATATCGAGTAGCACAGAAAACAAAAAGAAACAATTAAACACAATATGTCAAAATGCGTCATTTAGTTCTTTCTTAGTACTACATTTTACACGCGAAATATGTCATACGTGGGACTTAAAACCCTTGGCGAACCAGAAAGTAGGTATTAACTTTTACAAAAAATAAAAGTATAAGAGAACATTAAATACAATTTAATACCATATTCACCTTATTAACGATCGTGGGCATTGCAGCACTCAATCCTCCGTTTATCAATAAAACCGAAGTTATGACGAATTTATCGCCGAGCCTCCTTAAATGCAACTCTGCTGGTACTATCATCAGCGCGTATCCAAATAGAAATGACGACAAAATTGTGCCTTGAACTTTTCTGTCCCAGTCGTGTATCTATAGATATAAACAATAATAATGAACTCATGTTTTTAAATTATTAGCACATTCAATAGAATACAAATGTGGGTCATTGGTTATTGCGAAAAAACATGACATATCGAACGGAAAACATTGATATCATTCATAAAAATTGATAAAAGACGAGCCCATTCTAATTCAGGATAATGCAACAGGATACTTAAAACTCTTATGGTAATTTAACCTTATTTAATAAGGGTTAGGATCTTCAGAATAAATATATATATAATTGCTTGAGGACCTAAAAATTATTTTTCATGTACAGATAATGCAAAATAATTTTTAGGTCCTCAAGCGGCTTTGCGGTTTCGGTTTCCACATGATTAAAATATTTGATCAGTATGAAACATAACTCATAGCGTCGACGACAATGACAATGGCTTAGTAACAGTGCAAATCAATTTATAGAACTATAAAACTAATTGAAAGTTATTTATGTAGGTTATATACTAATGTGATGTGTTCTGTCATCAGTTCTGCAGCTTATATGGACAGCCCATAGCCATACAACCAATTCTTGTCTTCTTCCATTGTTTCATCCATCAAAAAGATGTCAAATCTTAATACAAACATCTTAGAATCTTAACTTTATATAAAATCACCAGTCCACTTGACAAAGTTGACAGAGCAGATCAGATATCGACATTGTCAAATGCCTTCTTATAGTCCACAAAGCTAAATATAGCGGCTGATTGTACTTATCGATTTCTGTATAATCTGCCGTATTATGTGGATCTGGTCTATGGCATAACCTCTTCAAAATCGTTGGTTTTGTTTCGTTTTCTTCATTCAAGACGATTTGTGATGGCCTTAGATTTGTCTTCACTTTTTTTGAAGAACAGGACGACTATACTTTTTATCATTCCTGAGGAGTTCTTCTATTGAAGATGCTGGATTCAAACAGATTTTGTTTTTTTTTTTTCTTTTTAAAAACATTGCCCTTAGTTTAGGATAACGGTATCCTGTGTTGTAAGGACGATTTACAAATATTATTTTCACGTGTACAAACACCCAGATGCGAAACAACTATCTGTGGGTAACAACAATAGTTGTTTCGTGTGATAATCGAAACCACGACCCCTGACGCCGAAGCCAATACCTTGGCAACAGCGCCACGTACTCATCAAAAAAATATCTCTTTCGGTACTGGAGTATCACCTAATTTCAAAAGCTCCATTGTGATTCCATCTTCCCCAGTTGTTTTTAAATTCTTAAGCCGTCTAAGAGCCAACTCAATTTCGTCAAGGCTGCCGTCGGGGAGATCTTCGTTGAAGTGGTGGATCCAAGTGGCTCGTTCGTCCTTAGCATCGGGTTCTAGTCGAGGCGAGTACTAGGCGTAAAGCTGACCATAGAAGCCTCACAGTTACCGACAGAAGTTCAGGCTTTGAGGTGACTGCTCTCCCGTCCGCTATGGTCAACTTCGTTAAGTGGCTTTTTCCGATTTCCGATTCCGAAATACATTCGGTCCTGGTTTTGCTAATATATTTTTCTATTGAGATTATGTTGGAGCGTCGGAGGTCAAATTTAAATTTAATCCAGTTTAATAAAAGTTAAGATTAATAATTCTAAAGCAATCAGAATCAAGGGAGTAGCCGCAGTTAAAAGCTTCGTATTATTAAAATCTGTTTACTTGAATATAGGAATCTTTCCGACGTGCGGGATCTACTATTGCCAAGATCTCAATCCCAATGCCACCTCGCATTGTCCCCATCACCACAGAGCATAGGAACATGTAAAACACTTGCACGTGCCGAACTCCGATTTTGAACTCTGGAACCAGATCAATTGTAATCCACTATATTTGAAGTAATTAATGTGCATAGTTTTTCTGCATATACAACAAAAATACCTTATTTATGAATATTCCTTCTCTTATAATGAAGTTATAATGAAAAATATTTAACAATTATTATGTTGGCAGCATTGAGAAAAATTTTAAAGAGTTAAAGAGGCAAATGGTTCCATATTTACCTACACAGATGGGGCAAATATTTTTGCACACAATAAATACGGAACGTGGAAATATCCCGAGCAATGGCTCGTAAGAAATAGTAAGTTGGTTGTGCACTAATTAGTACTCCGTCGCAGTACGGTCGACATTAACTATTTAATTTATGATGCTAATAAACCTTGCACCAAGCTTTCACAATATGTAATGTGATATCGTTAACTTAATTTAACCAGTGGTAACAATAACAAAATCATATTACTGTAAAGTTCATATTATGTAAAATCATAGTACTTTAAATTTAAAAATATGTATAAAATAATTATTCTATATAAGTTTTCCTTTCTCAATAGTAATGGGGAAACAAGTCCCCATCGTAACTTTAAAAGTTCTAGAGATGTTATAAAAACAACTCAAAACTTGGCAAGAACAATGCTAGTGAGGAAATAAAAAGAAGCCGCCTGCACTTGTACGCTTGTTTCATACAACTTACTTGTTTTCGTAATAACTCCATCGCAACTGTCTTGGAACTTATATTTCAAAAATTCCACGTCCATATTTCTTTTTGTCACAACAGAGCATTCTACAATAAACAAAAACACTCCTTTGTTCGCATCTACACCATTGCCACATCTATTTTTAATATAGAATGAGTTTTCCGTCGTCACATTTCATGATGCGTTATCATTGAGACAGTTGTTTTATAGCTACGTTATCCCAATGTACATTTGTTATATTTGCAATGTCAACCATTTAAATGCGTAACGTTTGTCAAGATGTTATCTAAGGCTTGACTGTTAACTGTAACAATGGTGGGCAGCTCCTCAGATAATTTGAATAAGGCACAACATTGTATAATTCCTCCAAATTATAAGACATTTATTGCCATCTTTTGATATCATATATTGTAAATGAAATTTAGAACTGTAATTTTGTTATCGAGACTTAATAAAAGACTGTAAGCATAATAAAATCCATCTTGTCTCGAGATGGTGCTACCTACGTTTTACTAAAAAAATGTGAATTCGGCTTAGTGAGCGGCTGGTGGTGGTAGTGTATTTCATTATGATACGTTGGCTATCATTTGGCTCAGGAGAGAGTATGTATAGACATTTCTAGTGTTACGAATATATTCAAAATTAGGAACCGAATTTGATTAGAATCATATTGGATTAATGTGAGGGAAACCTACGCGATAGTCACTTTAGTGCTCGCAGCTATATGCAGTAATGCGTCTTGTCTTGTGTACCTAATATCGGTGCATCGTATTTTTCTGGTTGTTGGAGGTTCGAGGTGTAGATGCGGGGTGGTAGGGGCTTTGAGATGGCGTATGACTGGCGATAGTCGTATTGTGCATGTTGCGTTTAACGGCATTTCGTCTTACGGCGGTGGTTTGGATAATAAGCTCGCTCCCTGATTTTTATTTAACAACATTAATGAATCCCAAAACATCCGCCCCTAAAATTTCTCCAGGGCCACCACTGCCACCATGCGCAAAATCTGCTCATGCATACTATTATGGAGTGAAGGGTTGCCTTACCAGCAGTCGCAGAGCCCATTGTCGTGGCCATCTCCGACGATTTGGCGATGACTTAGGCTTTGTAGCCGTCTACGGGGGAGTGTTCCACCCTGCACTCTATTGGAAAGGGTATTGCAGTGTAATCAGTGGCCGTTGTTGGCTGCAATGTCGCTCCCAACGTAAGGGAATGGCGTTCGGGAATCCAAAATCTCCGGCGCCGAAGTGTTACGTTGAGCGAATGCCAACAGTTTATACTAAAAAGCTAGAATATAAAATAGAAATAGCTAGCTAGAATAGTACGTTTAGTAAATATGTTGTTTTCGAATATCAGATACAATATGGCAAGAACAGTTATTAGGTATCGTCAAATTCTTACATGAGCATACAGAGCGAATGTATTCGCACTTCTTAATGCTTTACGTATCGTAAAATCTGTGTGTAGGCTATTATTTAATATTCAAAACATTGTTTTCTGTTATTTATTATATATATGTATACAGTATAAGGAATATTGCTTGGTAAATAGCCTATATTTTTATTGTTATATGTAAAAGATAAAAATGGTTACTGTGGGTTGTTTTTAAGATATACAGATCCGTCGTATATTAATTTTATCTATCTCATACGATTTGATAGATATAGAAAAGATTTGTTACTACATCATATTACGAATCTTTAAAGTTCTCGGTTTTTCTTTAATAAAATATGTATTTTTAAATATAAACCTTTCTATTGAATGACTTTTATCTATTGCTGAAAACTACATTAAATCCGTTGCGGAGTTTAAAAAGTCTAAGCTTACAAATTGCGGGAGCGACTTTGTTTTAGACTATGTAATAAAGATTATATTAATATGATGGTAAATATATTGTTAATGTTAATACGTAAATTGAGAATATCTTCTAAGCGAATATACAAATATGCTGCTATTGGCTGATGTATACAGTCATGTAAAATAGTTGAACACAGAAAGTGGACAATATATAACGATCATTACAACATAAAGTAGTATCGATGCTAATAAAAGCGACAACGGAGCTAATATTTCATCTGATATTGAGTGATATCCCCCTAAGAGATCTACAACACCCGATGAGCTACAGATGCAAAATGAAAGCTGCAAAGTTCTACCATTAGAAATTATTCTCATTTGCTTTAATATTACATGGTACCGGTGACCTATATAGTTAGTATTATCTGTATCAGTGCTATGCAATTTAGTAATAAATATACTCAGTCTCGCAAAAGACCTAGCCAAATCCTAAAAGTATGAAGGTGAAAATTCCATCTTTCTAATTCAACAAATCTCGATAATTTATATCGTGCATGGCTATATATGAATATAATTTCCTTTTTTTAAAACATAGAAAGAATAAATACACTGTGATAACTTATTTCGTAATATTTTATTTGTAAAAATCTAAAAAGTATGATTAATTATAAAATCAGCAAAACAAATTCCATAGTTAGCGTTCTTGTGTAAGCCGAGTATAAACGCTTAGGAGTATTCCAGATTGCCTACACTTTTTCTTTTCTTTCTATACAGTTCCTTCGACTCTTTGTCAATAAACGACATGGGAACTAGATCGTGCAGTCTTTTATAGTTTTCTTTTACTAGTGTATTCTGGCTTCTTCTTCCTTTGACATCTGAGAGCTTGTTAACGCCGGTTTCACTTCCTCTGTGGAAATAAACAAACAACTTGTGCTGTAATTAAACTAACCAAATTTATATCTAATATATAGATAAATAAATAAGAAGATAGTAAAACGTATTTCATTCATGTAATATTCACACAGATTCCCGTTGGGACCGCATAGGAAATTTATAAAATCAAGATTATAGAAGATTTTTTTGTTAAAAACCGTACACGCAAGGACGATTTGTACGTGACGGAAGATTTATTTACCTGGATCTGCCTTCTTCTTGTCTTCGTAGTCAGGATTGTCCCAATCTTCACACTTTGAAGTCGCGAATAACATAAAGACAATGTTCGTTACGATACATATCGCTGCTATAATGAGAAAAACTATTCTCCATTTGCTAAGATCCGTCTGAAATGGATAAAAAAATTAATTGCTAGTATAAAGTCAAATTTTGAAGAATATAATTAAAAATAATTAGTCTAAATAAAGAAAGTAATTCCACATTCTTAGATACAATAGTACAATAATGACAATAATATATTATTTTGATTCATCTAATAAATAACTTAAATGGATAGATTGAATCCCACTGATACTTTTTAAAATGTTTTTTTTTTTTTTTTTTTTTTTTTAATAAAAAGTTGACAAGCGGACAGACAATTGACCGGACGTTAACTGATCCCGTTAGTTTAGCATTGCCAAAAAAGTTGGCATCATTTACCAAATATAATAAACACTAGACGAAACGTTTATTTAAGTTTCATTTCACGCCTGTCTTCTGTGAGGCGTGGTACTTTCCGGGACGAGTCTAACAATTCATACAAAACATAAGCTGTGCGTGAAAATGATGAGCATTGTTTACGTAAGTATAATTAACGTTGAGTGATAATTATATCGTCTTACATTATTACGATAGTATAGTTAAAACAGTCACGCCCGGTTTCTGAAATATTGATCAGAATGATATCAGAGTTTAATCATCCTTTTGGCAACTAAAATGACATTTGAAAACCCATTTGACAGCTGATTAAATTTCTACGATTATCAGTGTTTCAGAAACCGGGCGTCAGACTCCAAAAAGTTAGCCCCGCAATTAAAACTCCAGTAGTGTGGTAATGTCCATGGCCGGTGGTAATTATCAAATTACTTTATGTCAAATGAAAACTTTCTCCAGGAAAGTGTTACTCCGTATCCGAGTATTCATCTATTTAGTGAATATAACATGAACTCACAGAATCGTTCCTCAAAATGAAACTGGTGATTATGGGCGTTGCGACGCTGCCAAAGTTTGCAATGAAGTTGGTCAGGGAGAGCATGACTCCGGCGAAGTTCGGTGACATGTCCAAAAGATTCATCTGCGAAAGGAAATAATAAGTTAGAAGAACACTCATTTGACCCGCAGGTGACCTTTATATATCCGACCGCTATTTCGTTGAAGCAGTATTATTTTATTCGAAACTGGTTAGCACTTGATTGCAGTTCCACCTGATGGTAAGTCGCAATACTGCCATTGATTGTAAGCTCGCAAGCTCAGTAATAATCTATTCACTCTTGTCTTGAAGACGCCATCACATTTCAATCGGACGGAAAGACTGACGCCGGCTTGTATTATATACATAGTTGATATCATGTATAAACCATGTTATTTCTCTCTTTCCCACCTTACTAAGATAGAGTTGAGTATAAGATTTTGATGTTATTAAGGTTCATAGTTCTTATGTTACGTTATTTACTGTTAATACGAAAGTAACATCCTTACTAATATTATAAAGGCGAAAGTTTGTATGTATGGATGGATGTTTGTTACTCTTTCACGCAAATACTACGGAATGGATTTTATTGAAACTTTACTATAATATAGCTTATACATCACAATAAGACATATCTAATAGCTATAATTTATATACATATTTATGTATATGTGTCTTTCTGTCTTAATCTTACTCTTTCAGCCTATTCTACGCGGACGTAGTCGCGGGCAGCAGCTAGTATGTGTATATAGTTATACCGCCATTCTCGCATCCTAGAAAATATTGGTATTTCCCTTGAAGTTCTTCTTTCTTCTGTCTATGTTCAGCACAATATGCACATTGTGTCTTTCTTCTACAAAGTAGAATAATTGTTTGCATTTTAGCGCGTTACAACTTTTATTTGGGTACAATTCCACAGACAGGTTATGGTAACACAGATCACAATATTTGTAAAGATTGAACTGTCCACATGACCTGCAATTTCCGTTCGATTTAGCATTGTGTATAGGTTTGACAGTTGGCTCGATCGGTGTAAACTTGCTGACTCTTGACGTCTTGGTTCGTATAATGTTTTCATTTCGTTATTGTTTCAATTGTCAAAAGTGTCCAATGAGTTGGAATGTCTCACCATAAATCCAGCGGCGTTGAAACCATATGAGAGTGAGCGTGATTACAAGTGTGGCAATAGCCGAATTCGGATGATCCTGCCCTATGAACGACAGCGCAGCCAGCCCGATCGCCATGCCGAAGAATGCTACGAAAACACAAAAGATATTTAGAAAAATATACGCGAACAAAATTTACATGCATCACTATTACAATTAAATAGGATTTACAGAACTTCTCTACTGCCTACTGCCGGTGATGCGTACAAGGTTCAAATGCGGAGTACTCGCGTAATGAATAAGATTAATGATAAATTGAAGAGAAGAACTCATTACTTATGTTTTTGGGTCACGACCTTATCTTTTGCGCGTAAACTAATGACGGCACAAAGTGTGTTCATTACATTTTCCCGCAGTATTTGGATGGATGAAGTAATTAATATCAAATTTATAACAGATCACGAACCGTGACCAACGTCCAGTTCAACCAGTGTCCGGGCGATAACTTTTAATTCATTTGACTCGGGCAACCTGAGGTGAAATCCAGGTGGCAGCACCAATCATCGTCATAATCATTTCAGCCTGTTTGAGTCCACTGTTGAACATAGGCCTCCCCCATAGACTGCTACGAAGTAAGATCCTATGCCACCTGCATTCATCGACTTCACGCTCAAACCCCTTATGTATGGAAGTCCAAGGTGTGAAGCACCAATAAAATTGTTATAATTACGTGCTGACTTATCGAGGGTTCATCTGCATAGTTACTAAATAATAACAAAAATATTTCGAAGATATGTCAAGTCTTTTAATCTTCAAAGTTCCTAGTGGGGCGCGTGGTGCAGAGGAGGCCGTTGCCCAGCAGTGGGACATACATAGGTTATTTTACTACACTCTACAAAGAAATCATTGAATTTATGCAAATTTTAAAAGGACAGTTCTAAGAAGACACAAATCAAATTTATAGTTTGAAGAAACAAAATTCAAGACGAAAAATAAGCGCAGAATTACGAGTGGAGTTGAGAACTTACATATGGAATTAAAAAGCTTTCTGCAATTTCCCACCGATAACAAACCCCTATTGTATATTTTTTCCGAAACTGTTGTAGATACGACGTTTCCGATCCACATGCCAATATATGGCAATGCTGACAGTGAGGCGCTCTGGAAATTATCGGAAGAATATTAATTATGAAAAGCCAAACAGCATTAAGGCTTAAGAGATGGATAGCGACGTATACGAAATAAGTAATGGTTAAAATTATAGTTAATATTTAAAAGCTTAAGTTTTACATTATCACTCAGCATTTATTAAGAATATTAGTCGAATAAATAATAAATATAATGTCCTAAGAGTAACTTTGATCTGTAAATAACATCATATTTTTTATAAACAGTCTAATGAAATATTAATACATACTCGTAGTAGATTAATAAATCGATGAGATTTCAATAATCCATTTGCGATTTAAGCATTAACTAGAGAAATTATTAAGAATGCTTACGTTTTTTAAAGATATCTGCAAGCCCTTCTCCAAGTAGGTTGGCATGTCAACAAAGAATAGCACATAGCCGCATGCGCTTCCAACGTGAGTTACCGCCACAGCCCATAGCCCCTTGGATTTGAAAATACAGCGCCATGGAGTACAAAGTGTCTGTGAAGTAAGGTTTTCCCAACATTACACTTTTGTATTTATCTGCAAAAATATTGGTAGTAGCTGTATTGCCGAAACATTATGTAATATATAAAATTCTTGTGTCAGTTTTAGCACTGCTCCGAAATGGCTTGACCGAATTTGATGAAATTTTATATGTATGTTCAGTAGGTATGAAAATAATTTATAACAATTTGTTTTTTTTTTTTATACCCAAATAATTTATAGGGCAAAACCATGTTTGATGTGTCAGCTAGTATTCTATAATATTTCGGCAATGTAAACTATAAAATGTATATACTATTAAATCTATATTTATATTAATTTAATTGAGGGGTAGTTAACATGAATCTTCTTCTAATCTTATGACGTAAGCGTAATATCTTCGGAACAAGCACTAAAAATTTGTGCTGAAAATTGAAGCACTCAGTCATACAAAAGCGACAGTTAATGCCTATTTAGTCTTATAACATTAATACTTGAAACGATTCAATTCCCTCCTTGTATGGAATATACAACCAGGAAAATCTCAAAAAATCAGTACAGACGTCGTTGTCATGCCAGATAAGGGAGTAATTACTATTCCACATTCTCCGTGTCCTCAAGATCGATTTGAAAAACGATCGGTCGGCCGCAATTGTCTGCCTAATTGGAAAATGGAGATGGAAAAGGGCGCATAGACACTACAGTGGTGTCATGCTCCCTCTTTCCGTTCCGTTTTCAATTAAGAGCGGTTTCCACTCGGCGTCTGTGCAATTTGCGTTCGGTGCAATTTCCACGGCTGCCTGCGCGCGCCGCTGATGTCTAAACCAATATTTAACCGCAAACATAATAAACTCAATATACGGTAGAAACATTAATGTCACAGCAAATACTAGGTTTCAAGTGCAGTCTATTATTTTCATTTTGAAAAGCAGTACTTACTCGTGTACAGCGTTATTGAATTTATGCAGATTTTGCTTGATTAGTCCATTAGAGGTTGTGAATCAAAGTAACCTTTAAATTTTTTTACCGTCGTAATAATTCACAAAAGTTACTCAAACAAACGCTACATTTAAAAATTTTCGAAATATGTAATCAATTTTTTTTAAGCACAAAATCATTACATTTACAAGGTGAAATTATTAAGCACTGATAACTTTTTTAAAATCATCATGCTAACTACATAACTACATAATCATACTTTTTGATTTTAAATGTATTTATAAGTACAGAATTGAAAAAAAAATAAGATTACATAATTCAAAGAAAAGAAAAAGATAAGACCGCAGATTTTCTTGACCGTTTCTTATCTGGCAGGCTTAATTTAGCGAACCGTTAGAAGTTTTTTGACGTTTAAAAATAGCTTACAACAAACCTATGTTGAATAAAGAAATTTTCACTGTGAATTTGACAGAAAATTTGGAGAAAGTAAAAAGTCTATGAACAGCGAAGTTTATGAGGAATTAGTTTCACCTTTCCATTAGAGGTATTGAGGCCCCTCTCGATGTATTCCCTTTCTGCTTCTGTCATCAGCCGATGCTCCTTCGGCGTGCTTGCTGAGAAGAAATACCAGATCACACTCGTAGTGAACATCAACGCTGATATTGAGTAGAATATCAGCTTCCAACCTATCGCCGTCTCCGCCAACAGGCCGGACATGGGCATAGCGATTATCGTGCCTATTTGTGAACCTGAAAGTTGAAAACACAAATCAAGTAGATATCAATTGTATTCGATTAAATACTGTTCTTTATTAATTTATAATATAAATTATGCCACAACCGTGGCTCAGGAATGATAATCTTTTTAAAATCCGAGTAACAAAATATCACAAAAATATCACTTGGAAATGACGTTCAGTTCAATATAACATACAGTAACAGTGTGTGAAATATGGGTGTAAAATTCATCATAACCAAATTAGCCTTTTATTTAATTTTTCTTTTATTATGTGGTAAAAAGGTTATTTTTACAGGTTGTACATTACAAAAATAGAACTAATACCATTTTTTACTGCAACCTTTAATCACACTACCTCTGTAACAAATAATAAAATGTGTAGTAATATTGCAGTGTTATATAATCAAACTTTACTTGTGATATGATACTATTAAACGGATAATTAGTAACTTTTGCCAAAGTTCAGCCAAATTTCAAGTCTACAATATTTCCCAACAAATATGAATACACTCTACTTATATATCAGTGCACATATGCAAAATTAGTCATCTGCACATATGCAAGTAAGTATCAATAAGTCAAAACGTATCATTTAACAAATTTTTTGCAGTGTTGTTTGGCGGCCACATTATTACCACTACGCATTCTTTAAGATTGGAGAGATTGAGGAATAAATTTTTATGGTACGCTGAAAAAACATCGTACCTAGATAAAAAATTACTTACTTATGATTAAAGATTTAGCCATTTCAAAATAACAATTTATTTCCCCCACAAACAATTTTTTTATTGTTACCTATTAATTTAATTTTTGTGCCATTTTAAATGACAATCGTACCATTAAATTCATAGCTTAGACTACACTCGCCATGGTTGTAAAAAACCATCACATTTAAGGAATATAAGATATAATATACTTTATATAATAAACTTTGAACATTTTATGGAATGACTTTTAATTTTCACTAATAGCTTTAACTGATCGTATTAAAGTACGTTTAAAAATAAAAGTAAACAGCGAATGTAAACCACTTTAAGCGCAAGATGTTCCAATGTTCCAAGGCTCAATTGATGCATCTTTAAAACTCGCTATGACTATATTCAGACTACTCAAGAGTACTAAGTACTCAATACGTACATATTAAAATCTCAAAAAGTGACATCACTAAATTCAGATGAGACAATAAAAACAGCACTAAGATACCTCCGTACACCAAGCCCGCCCAGGTGGTTCGCTCGTGAGCCGGCAACCAGCGGCCGAGGAGCGTGTGCGTGGCCGGGAACAGGCAGGCCTGGGTGAGGCCCATCAGCACGCGGCAGCCGCACACGATCTTCCACCCACCCTGGGAAAGCCAGGAGGAATGGGTGAACAATGATATGACCAGTAATTAAAAACTGCAGCTATTTTTGGGACAAAGGAGGCAAACGAGCATGCGGCTCACCTGGAGCGATCACCGCCGCCTTTGCATTTTTTTTTTTTAGATAAATGAACAAAAACTTTCGGCGCTGCGGAAATCGAACTTGTGGTATCATAATAATAAATTTTGTTGATCTCTGCTCAGTTAAGCATCTGAATCTGTTTTTAACTGGTCTAGGTTTAATTTTAGCTTTAAGTTTTGGAGTCGGCCAAGGAAACACTACTGACATCGACTCTAAAAGTAACACTAAATGTAACTACATAATATTATCGTAATAATTAGATGCAGTAATCACATAGGTAGTACCTACATATTGATGAGTAATAAAAGTAAGTTGATTATTAAGTCGAAAAAGAATACTCAATTATTTTTTACTTGTATACAAAAAATTTTTTCAAGTCGGTTTTTTTTTATGGTAAAAATTTTTGTTGTTTCCGAAAAATCCAATGGATTACCACGGAAATTTGAAATTGTGTTGTCAGACTCACGATGTTGACCAGAAAGGGCAGCAAGCCGCACACCACTCCGCTCGCCATCAACGCCACGAGTAGCACCGGCTTCCCTCCGAATCTCTTTGCGAGCAATCCAGCCGGTATTTGCATCACCATGTACCCCCAGAAGAACGACGACAAGATCAAGCCTTGAGTCTTTTTGTCCCACTCGTAAATCTGAGTATAACAAAAACAAATATATTATTTTTCTCCAAATATATAACCTTTAACTGAGGTAGGGCCACGCATCAGCTTCGGCTGTTGCACGAATGGGCAGGCTCGTCCGGGTAAGTACCACGACCTCACAGAAGACCGGCGTAAGTGGAAGTATGACAAATACTTTCGCGTTTCGTCTGGTGAGTGAGGTAGCCGGAGCCCAATTTTCAAAAACTTGTCAACGCATCTGTAACCCATGTTCCATGTGGTTTAGCAGATGTCCATGGGCGGCGATATTCACTTAACATCAGGTGAACCGTCTGCGCACTTGTCAACTTTTGACATAAAAAAAATACATATACACATATATATATATATATAACTATTAGTAGCCCACCTTATGAATACTTTCATTTATACGAGCATTGTATTTATGTATTTTGTACATCTTAAAGTGGAACTGCTAATGTATACTATTAAGTGTAGCAAAAAAAATTTAGCTGAACAACTAAAGCATATTACTTACAAATGTACAGATTTTTTTATGGGAAATGTTGGCACGTGAGCAGGCGGTTCGCTTGACGTTACGTTATTACCACCACCCATGAACATCTACAGCACCTGACGGGTTGCAGATGCATTTCCAACCATTGAAAAGTGGGCACCGGGTACCTCACTCACCGAACTTCACTCCGGTCTTCTATAAAGCAGATATATTCCCTGGACGAAGCATCGTGAAACAGAAGTGTTGCCCAGCCACAACATCTCGATGTCGTAAAAGTTATCATAAATGATTGCTACGATCTGGCACCAAAATAATTCACGTCAAACAAACGACGACTTCCATTATCTTAAAACGTCTACTACGTCAAACGTATGTTCCGACAGTGTGGGTGCCTACAACACGTGACTTCGTGTCGAGATAGGACCGTTATTACGAGTGATGCTAACCGCAACCGAAGTGTCGTTCCGGCGGGTCGAGTCGGTCATTGCAAGCACTGCGACACCCATACTGCCCCTGGCGATGAAAAGCGCTATGATGCAAACGCACATGCACGCTGTCTGCAAGTGTCTGATGCCGTAGCCGAAGTCTGGAAACAAAACCAAAAACAATATTTATTTAAAGGCATTTATTCCGTCACCTTAAAATAGTTGTAGAGAACTTAATCCATAATTTGTAATTACAAATAATAAAAACACAGAAAAAAAAATGTTTACAAAAAATATTACAAAAAAGAAAAAAAATGGATAGTAAAGTATTGTAATAATATTAACAAATTAAAACAATTAAATGTGTGTTGTGATAAGGTGGCGGAAGGGACCGTCTTAGCATAAGCCGCAGGAGTGCAGCGCTGATTTTCAGTCGGCCCCAGGCGATTTATCAAATAAAACAAAAAACAATGCTTAGGAAGTAAAACACTTTTGTTTTACTTCCTAAGCATTGTTTTTTGTTAACAATGTTTAGGGTATCTCCTCATTGGTGTCCTGTTTAATCATTCATTTTCTAAGGTTCCGACAGGCTCCGGTGAAACGGTTGTCAATTCGATTTACTTAATTTTTTTGGGTACAATTCTTTTGTAAAGCACACACCACACTACGCATAATAAACTTACCATACAGTGTGGATGCATATTTTTAAAAGGAAAGGATGAATTATCGTTAAATTTTACCGCAGTTGTCTGGATCGCAAGCATTGCTAAAAATTCAATTAAAACAAAGTAGATATCAGCCGTGATAGCTCATTGTCCGGGCGCCCGCTTGTAATTCAATATACTCGAGCAACCCGAGTTCCGATCCCCGGTGACGGCACCAATGAAATTACTAATTTTATGTACTGACCTATCATTTGCTTAGCGTTTAAGGAGATTATCATGAGAACCTGTATATTTTCGAAATAATAGTATAGTATAGTATAAAGTTTCGAAGATGTGTGAAGTCCGCTAATACCCAGTGGGGCCGCTTGGTGGACTATGCTCTAATACCCACTCTAAATGGAAGCCTATGTCCAGCAGTGACAGGGTTATGTGAGGTTCTTACCCACTAAAACCCCCTCGGTGGCCACCCTCTGTACGTATGGAGGGACTCCGGGATCTACCACGGACCGCACCGGTGTCCCTCAGTACTGCGCGTGAGCACGCCCCGGAGAAGGATAGCTTCCCCGGTTCCCTCACCATCTTTCACTTCGAGCTGCTGCCAATCCGTATCCCCTTTTAGTCACCTTTTACGACAGGCAGGGAAGACCTTAGCCCTATTCTATAAGCCCGCGACTACAGGGCTGCAGATAAGAGGTCTAGTTACATTTTATCAAAATAAATCTTACAATTATTTAATTGTTTCGCATGATTCAATTTAAAGACTGTTAAAGGCTGTTTAAAATTACAAATAATTGAATTCGGGTTCTAGTCCATTCAAATTATTAAAATTCAGTGTTTACGGCATCTGAGAATGATAATCACCGAGGATGCGAAATCGTTTCATAATACTAGATAAAATAACCGTAAAGGCCTCGTAACGTAGGCCAATAATTGCTATAATTGTTGCAAGTTTATCAACTTTAAGACAATCTTTTAAAAAATTGGTGATATTTTATGTATGTTGCAAACACTTTGCCGTAAATGACAAGTTAAGTTCACTATCCGAACCACCACTATAACATAAAACACTGGTCGCTTATGAAACTGGAACTATTAGTTCTATTATTTGCAAAAGGCATTATAACGTTTTCTATGAAAACAAATTTATTTAAGGTAATAAATATAATTTAAAAATTCATAAAACGTATACATTACTTTTGTCGGGCCAACTTTCGGACATCATTTCAAACTTTTCTTTGGTAATTTTTTCATTACCCATTATGATACTTTTACTTTTTACTTCCACTTCACGCCACCGCCACACCTTATGGAATAAAATAGCTATTGCTGATCATTGTTCAAGTAACATTCGCAATATAAATAAATTAATGTCGCAACGAAAAATCTCAATCAAATAGTATCGTTGTTCACAATAAATTTACTGCTCATATTTCCATGAAAGTATTCGTAGATAAATTGACGTAATATTGTGTCTAATTGTTATGCTCTTTTATCCTAAGGTAAACAATGAAGTATGTTTATGGATTAATTCATTTGTTTACACGTGAACTTGATTACTATTAATAGGACCCTGTATGTTTAACGTAGGAAAAGTTTGTTTGTTTGTTTTACGAATAGTCTTTCTTCTATTTTTAAAAACACGAAAACGTAAATCAGATATGAAAAATTCAAAACACAATATATTGACATATAGTTGTCGATGACCTATAATTGTCCATGGCGCAGTGGCCAAAGTATCGGCTTCGGCGTCGGGGTCGTGGGTTCGATACAACCCACACGGGACAACTATTTTTGTAGCCCACAGGTAGTTGTTTCGTATCCGGGTTTTTGCCTGCGTGAAATTTATATTTTTAAAACGACCTTGCAACACAGCATATTTTTATGCTTCATTAAGGGAAATTTCTTTAAAAATATAATAAAAAAAAATTGAAATATAATTGCACTGAAGTAAAAAAAATATATTTCTTCAGGCAAAAATCAGCGTTGGGCGCTGTAATCAATAATTAATATTGCGTCCTTCAAATATTTTAGAAAAAAGTAATCGTGAAATAAGTAAAATTTTTACACGAGTTTAAGAGACAAAGAAGTCGTTTTTAAATTCTACCTGACTACGAAAAATTACATGATATAATGAGCCTTTGGCTCACTATTGACAATTTTATGGTATTTTGGAGCATCAGCAGTGCATGGACAACCGCTTTCCAAATTTGACCTACACTTAAATTCTTGACTTTTGGCCACCGCACTGGCGTTCCTACGGTTGCAAGTCGTGGAGGATGGATATAAGTGCACGTGCACCATGCGCGTAACTAGCAGGAAATTTGTTAACAGTACGTGAATCCATCAAGCCATATAAGCCGTCATTCACCGTAGGGCAGGACATCATCGTGCCAGACAGGCTCGTGCACACCATTCGCGCCTACCTGTCGAATCGCTCCTTTCGATACCGATTAAAGTGCACCCTCTCTATAAGCCGCCGACTCACGGCTGGCGTTCCACAAGGCTCCTGCCTCTCCCCTTGCTTTTTACGCTTTACACGAGTGACATACCAAAAGACCCCCACATCAATCTCGTGCTTTTCGCGGATGACACGGTGCTCTTTTACATAGATAGGAATCTCAACCAACTAACTACTTGTCTCCAAATTGCCTCCAACCGCCTGAGTGATTGACAACCGTAATAGAGCGTTCGCCTCCAGGTGGCTACATAACTTGACTAACGCGACAAGCAAAATGACCTTAAGATACAAATTACTCTTATGTAAAAGCTCGCATACGGCCAATCATGTTCTACGCATGCACGACTCGCCAAAAACACCTTACTTCGCGTACACTAGGGACACCCGAGTTCTAGGGTGGATCTCACCGTCCCCAGCCACTGACTAACCATGTCACAACGTAACCAAGTATCGCAATAATCGGCCATTGGGGTCACGATTCACACCGATAGCCCATACGCGACTCTCCTTAGATAACGCACGGATGAGCACATGCGCGGCCCTACCCACTGTGGAGGGCCTCAAACCCGTGGGGTTCTGGCTAGTCCACCGGTTCTGCATTCGATAAAGCTTTAATAGTCTCGAGACTGGAAGCGTTAACATCAGTTAATACAAGACACAAGAGGGCAGGACATTCGTTCAGTGAACCGTTACGCTGTATTGAAATCTTGTTTTTTCTTAATTAATTGTTACGAACTGCGTGTTTACGTTGATGTCAATAAAATGGAGGATTTCCGTAATGAAAATAACAAGATTTAATTTTTCTTTCTCGAGATCTATAGGTGAACACAGGTTTTTGGTGATACACACGAAATATATTTATTTTTCCCACTCGATTAATTTTATTTTAGGTAGCTTTTTACAATAGCTGCACACGCGTTTTTTCTTCAAAAATGTTTTAATAGTTGAGAAATATTGTCGAGACAAGTAATCAAAGTAAAAATATGACTTCCCTTTTAACAAAAACGATTTTTGTACACAACGTAATGTTGGATTTACTTAGTATTAAATTACAAAAGTAAATTATTATTTTTCTCCAAATCTAATTATTTCTGCCTATTAATTACTTAGTAATCGTCGTGTCGGTAATGTTTCTCTATTGATCGACGATATTTATATAAAAAATCGCCTGTGCCTCTATTGTACACAATTACCGAAATAATTAACATCATAATGCAAACAAAAAAGTATACCTCAAGAAGTTATCATCTTGGATTAGACAGTCTTTAATATAAATATCTACTTGTGGTTCTTTTTGTACCTCTGCGTCCTTTCTTGTATTGACATCTCTGAAATCTGACGTTCGATTTACTCCTTTATTTTATAGAAGCGAATTACCAAATGTTCAGCCGAAGGTTACAAAGAATACAAAACTTTCTTACAAATTCTTACTGTTAATGTTAAGTGTTGAATTATCATGTGCTCAGCGGTGAAGGAAATCATCGTGAGGCAACAAGCATATTGTCGAAATAATAACAAAAAAAATAATTTCGAAGATAAGTAAGCCAATCTGCGCTGGGGCTGCGTGGTGGACTATGAATTGACACCCTTTGTACAGAGGAGGCCTTGTCCAGCAGTGGGACATGTATAGGCTGATACTTTACTTATACTTCACTTGAATAACTTTGCTCCAAACAGCCAGTGGAATGTGTCAGTAACCAACTTTTCTTCGTCTTAGCGCGTTGATGGCAATCTTAAAAATAGAGAATGAGGGTCGAGGTGTCAATTTGGTTGGACCAATTGTTGGCGCTGACAACACTGTTTACCGGATATGACGTTTCTATTCGAGCTAAGGGACACATGGGCGCATGGAGCGGTGGTCACTTGGATTTCGGCCGCGTTCCCGGACGGTGATATAACTACTAGTGCTGCTTGTCGTTATAATAGTTGTTAATATTCACGTTCAGTAATAGTTAAAATATTAGGATCAAGGTAAAATCGTTAGAACTCTTATATCAGAAGTGGGATACAATACGAAAACTCGCGTTTGGCTATTCAAACAATCGGCGACAATTTTCTCCTTGGGTACCTACCCTCGTAAAATAAAACAGTGTGTTTTATAGTTACTATACGTAATGGTGATAAAATCTTTTAGTTAAATGTAATAAAAGTTTTGGTGAGTACCTTCCAGTTAATTAATTACTTAAACATATTTGAGAAAATGTTAAATAGCTATACAAAATGGTTTACCCGGTTAAGCTACCGAGCATTTATTAGTTGGAAAATTTAAGGCTTGAACGTGGCGATATGCATCCCAATTGTGAGGGATAAGCCACAGAGTAAGTGTTTTGAACGTGGCGATATGCATCCCAGTTGTGAGGGATAAGCTACAGGATAAGTGTTTTGAACGTGGCGATATGCATCCCAGTTGTGAGGGATAAGCCACAGGATAAGTGTTTTGAACGTGGCGATATGCATCCCAGTTGAGGGATAAGCCACAGTGTAAGGTGTTCTGAACGTGGCGATATTCATCCCACTTGAGGGAGGTAAGCCACAGGGTAAGGTGTTAATTTTATAAAGGTTACTTGTACCAGACTACAACGCCCTTCGAGGACGAAGGCGTGATGCAGGACGGCCGAATGTTGGCGCTGACAACACTGTTTACCGGATATGACGTTTCTACTCGAGCTAAGGGACACATGGGCGCATGGAGCGGTGGTCACTTGGATTTCGGCCGCGTTCCCGGACGGTGATATAACTACTAGTGCTGCTTGTCGTTATAATAGTTGTTAATATTCACGTTCAGTAATAGTTAAAATATTAGGATCAAGGTAAAATCGTTAGAACTCTTATACAATATTAAATTATGTTCACGGCATTATATGTAGTTGCTATTAGATCATCATTTTTCAAACTCAAAACTTGACCGTAATAAAACTGATAAATAATCACCGCTGAATTTCTCAGGAATGGGTGGACCTAGGAATTGTAAAGTTTTTTATAGTGCTAATCTCTGCACTTATTGATAGAACATGTAGAAAAAGTACGAAAAGATTGTCGCCGCTGTGGGAATCGAACCCACGTCTTCAGCATTTGTGGCCTGACGCTCTAGCCACTGAGCTAAACGGCTGATAGCCACAGCGACGAAAATCTTAACGCCTTCTTTCTACATTGTTATTTAGCATTTGAAGCAATACTTGGCGCATCTATTGTTATATCCTTTCCAGCATAGAAACAATTTCGAATATCGTTTTACAACGATAATTCAAACGAGAGATGTCGCCATTGCTTCATTTGATTAAAATGCTTCAAATGCTTCAAATGCTTAAATATTGCTACGAATCACTTAAAAATCATTAAAATATTTACATAAATTTGACATAATTATTTATGATTCATAGCCCATTTTGTGTAATGACTGAGAGATTACTTTTTTCTGTGTCTGATAAGATTTCGAGAAAATATTATCTTGACAGTCAAGCTGTCAGAGCGGAATATTTTGAGCTGCGAATTTACTTGCGATAAAAAGCACAATTTATCTTATAAGAGTTCTCATGTCTTGGTCGTATCGCCGCATAGATTTGTCGCATAACGGAACTGGTTGAAGCTGGCTCTGCTAACCAAAAGATTCTGTACGCCTGTAATTTTCCATCTCTTGAATGGTGGATGTCGCTGATGGGATCATTTTCAAACCGAAAAGACACTTAAGGACTGATAAGAAAACTATTTCTTTGAAATTAGACATTTTGAACTTATTTTAGACCAAACGTAATGATTATGAAATTTATATAAAATACAAGAGTTATGTCAGACAGCTAGGCATGTTACTTCTACAAACAATTTTAACGGAATCTTTCAATTATGACAAAATTCAGTCTGAACAAATAAAATTAACATTCCAAATTTAAAGTAATTCAAACATAATACATAAATCAAATAGTATAGAGAGTATATCAAAAGAATATGTATAATCTGAGATTACCAATCAACACCATCAAGGTAATTTTATTTACGTTTTGATAAATACATGCATGATTCTTAGTTGTAGCTTTAAGTTTTATCCGTGTAGAAAACTGTAACCGCTGAATCGCATACACGTAACTGAACCGTCGGTATAAATTTAAATTTAAAGCCCGCAGCTGTCTCTCGTAAATCACGAGCCGCTGTATTGAACTTAAGATAACAATGCTCCTACCGTATATCATCTATTCCGGCATATACCGTATTGTGTTCGAACAAGAGTGTTGTCAGATGGATTCTAATGTTTTATTGCGCCTAGTCCCTAGATTGCTGGTATTATTCTCCTACAAACCAAACGAGGGTAAATATAAACGTGTTTCTGCTTTTATATTTATTTGAATTCACTTTGTTGTAAAAATCCCTTAGTCGAGGGTAAAATTCTTCCGTTAGTAACCATGTCAGGAAACTACGTGAGCACATCCAAACTTTACGTGGAGATCCAGAAATTATCTGTGGGTCACACAAATGCTTGACCACGAGTGCGAATCGAACACATGACCACCGTGGTCAAACTCATTAGTTTAAGAAACTGCGCTAGTACTAATTTCAGTTGTATGGGGGAATAACATATTTTTTTGGTAAAGTTTTGATTTCAGATTGATATATATTTAATTTTACAGATTTATTTACTGTTACTATCAAGGATGCAATGCAAAAAAAAGCAATTCACATAAATAATGCATTATGGTGAAAATATTTAGATCATAACCATATTTTGACCTTCCTGGAAAGTCACAAACTTTAATCTACTGATTCCATATCATGGAGATAGGCAGGCCCATGAAGACCCTTCTAAATTGTCAAGTTTTAAGAAAAATAAACTAAATTACTCTCTGATATACTTAATCTTACTTATACATCCATAAACTTAGACATTCATCGAAATCAATTCAACCCGTTGTGGAGACTAGGCGAACAGAAACTTGAATAACGCATGTTTGGATCTCGTCCAAAATTCTCGAAATCACCTATGTTGCACACAGCGTTTGCTGTTCTGTATCAAGTAATTATAATATTTTCAACTGATATTAAAAATTATTTTCTAAATGAATTTGCATAAGTTTCGCCAGTCTTTACAGTGGGACAAAAGACAAAAAGGAAATCAAACTATCAACTAATAGTTATATCTACAGTAAATGTTTTTTTCTTTCGTTCGCCTCGAACCCAGCTACACAGACATATATAATTATGAAAGAAAGCTAAAAGTCGAAGCAGTTAAAGTAAAAGTAATTAACTTTCTTGAGGTAGAGAGGTATTAATTAACATTGTGGCCTGTATATTAAAGTTCCTGCAGTCGAGGTAGCTGCGGCTTCGTTAGAGAGATGAGAATCCCTGCTCGTTAACTTTTAAAATTCAGCGACAAAAAATCGCTTCATGAATATTCCCTTTGCATCTTTTTCTATAGGAGTTTGCTTCTAGAAAATAGCGTTTATAAATTATAGTTTGTAATTAATTTGAAATGATACCCACTTTTGTATGCAATGTTGAAAAGCAGATATTTAACATTTTAATAAACTTCAGTTATAATGGAATTTATAATGGAATTTATTTACACATAATTATATGAATATGTGTAAATAAATATATAATAGTGGTGGACTATGCCCTGATACCCTCTGTATAGAGATCAATAACGCTGTAATCTAACACATAAAATAAAGTTATTTCCGGGATGTATGGCTGGCGGTTCATTAAAGGGAGGTGAAGCAAACTTACCCGCTTGACTGAGTTCAGAAATTATTTATAAAGGATAGCGATGAACGGTTCTGAAACTGCGAAGTATTCCAACTATAGTGAACGTAATATTAATATTGGATATCGCGTCTTTAAACTCAAACAGGGTGGATAGAGAGAGTTAAAGCGTTGTAACGTCTTATTTCGCCGTTTCTCAGTTGATATAAATAGTTATGAGAAATTCACTCATCTTTAATTGCTTCTTTAAATTTTCCGAACATCCAAACAAAGTTGCGGCAGAAATTCTAAAATTGTCAACGAGTTTATACTCGCCTATTAAGCGTTGAAACCACACGTCACGTATAAAGTATATCACTCACTAACTCCTGCCTTGACGTGCAGGAGCAATTAATCTTCAAACGCTATAAATTTCAAAAACTCGACGCAAACTCCGTCTGAGCCTTTAACACTCTCAAAGTCCTTTAGAACTTCTGAACATTGGCTTAAGCGAAGTAAGATGGATTAGTACATGTAACTGATAATAGGGGTTTTACATATTTGTACGGGATATATAATATGAGGGTAGAATAAACATCAATGTTTCTTATTTTCACCCGGAATAAAAAATAAATAATAGAAACGCTAGCAATAACTTGAACTTGTTCTCGGTTTGCTTTTTATCGCTTCACTGAGCATAGTCTGAGAAATAAGCTTGCTTTTCATTTATACGACACGAAGAAAAAACGTAACAACAGTAGCAACATCCTAGCACTAATGAATCCATTGTATATATCTCTTCTGTGACTTTCGTATTCTTTTCAGCTATCAATAAATTCTATCGCACTTTTAACCGACTTCCAAAAAGGAGGAAGTTCTCAATTATATGTTTATAAATTTGTTAACTCAGTATCCCGTCATTTATGAACCGATTTTAAATATCCTTTTTGAATTGGGTTTGGTTGAACTCCAATGTGGTCCCATATTTTTTTAATTGCTTACACACATCCCTAGAGACATATTATCAGGGAACTTCTCAAAATCAAATAGAAAATGTATAGTGAGCGACATATTTAAATTCGGTTTTGATTTTTGTTAAGAAAAATTCATTTTTAGTTAGATATATTGTTCTCATCACAGTAAATAAATAATGAATTGTATACTTTAATAACTTTAAATTATCTAGTTGGGTCATAACTTCTGTCACATAATGAAAACTTTTGAACTTTGAATAGTATCAGCTTATACATGTCCCACTGCTGGGCAAAGGCCTCCTCTGAAAAAGGGTATCAGGGCATAGTCCACTGCGCGGCCCTACTGCGGATTGGCGGACTTCACATATCGTCAAATTTTTTTTAATTAATAATTCGAAAATATGCAGGTTTCCTCACAATGTTTTCCTTCACCGCTAAGCACGTGATAATTCGGCACTTAAAATTAACAATTTCATAGTTGCCGGCAACGGGGATCGAACTCAGGTTGTTCGAGTATATTGAATTAAAGGCGAGCGCCCGGACACTGAGCTATCTCGACTCTGAACTTTGAATGCTGGCCACAAAAATGTCCCTTGAAATAAAAAAAAAAACCCAGTTGCGGTTATCGCGTTGCAAGAGACCTTAACAGGGTGTAGATATTCGATATTTTTTTATGCCTGTAATTTTTAAAATTCATAGCAAAGGTTTGGACTTGGTAGTAACAAACTAGTGGAAATGAAAAGATTTATTTTAAGTGCCGACTTAACACTTGTTCAAAGTTTTCCTTTACCTTTGAACCTGCATATTTTCGAAATACAAAAAATATATTTCTAAGAGTGATGACTTCGGCGAGGGGGTCGTGGGTTCGATCCCCACACGGGCCAACTATTTGTGTGACCCACAATTCGTTGTTCGCATCTGAGTGTTTGTCCACGTGAAATTTATGTCTATAAGGGCAGTGTTTTTAAAGAAAAATATAGAAAGATAGATATGTGAAGTCCGCCAATCTGCAGTGGGATCGTGTGGTGGACTATGCCCTAATACTCAGAGTTAGTCTTTGCCCAGCCGTGGGACACATTTACTTTGTAACTCTACTCTTTTTCACGGTCTTAATAACATTATAATCATCACGCAGAATAAATTATTGTACCTTATTATGAGAACTTTTAAAAATGTAAAGGAAAATAATGTGAAAATTTTCTTATTACACTTCCATCAAATGAAAGCTGTTAAACAATTGTTACTTAAATGTCAAGTTCATTTAAAATACTTCTTATATTCATTGTGCAGAATTTTTTATTTAATCTTAATATTAAAAATCTTAGAAAATGTTCGGAACATTAGTGTCAAGAAAACTGTTCAAGAAAACAATTTCATTAGCTTTTTTTGATGAAATAAATAGGTATATGTTTTTTGCAAAATTAAATGTCAGCCGTTTCGTTGAAATTTCAAAATTGTTAACCTTTAATATAAAAAAAAAATATTTTCACCTTTTTATAACCATAACAACCATAATTCAATTTTTACTACCAGAGCAAGAGCCTTTACTTATTCCTTATGTATTCTTATTATAAAGACATTTCATATTGAGGCATAAAATGATTTTTTGCATTAGGTTTATTTCCATCATCAGTGTAAAGTCAATATGGATATTTTTTTTTTACACATTTTTACACAACATTTTCTAGTCCCAAACTAAGCAACGCTTGTACTATGGGTACTAGAAAACTGATAAACATACTTAAACATACTTTTCTTTTGTAAATAAATACATATTATAGATAAATAAACACCCAGACACTATAAAAACACTATGTTCATCACACAATATTTTTCCAGTAGTGGGGATCGAACCCACACCCTCTGGCGCAGGAGGCAGGTACACTAACCATTATGCCATTCGGGTCGTCATATTGAAAAATGAAAACAAAACATATGTGTAATCTGTTCAATTGACAATTGAAAGTTAGTGATTTTTAGTAGGTGCTTTATTTGATGTTATTGATGCCTAATTGAAGTTTTTTTAGCATATTATGTAAGTTAAAACAATTATTACAATTCAAGCATTCGTGACATAAACAACGGTGAATTTAAATAACTGTTATAACTTTATATACGTATGTTCAGAGTTTGACACAATTTTGTAATTTCATGGATCTTTGTTTGGATGAAATGTTCATAAATCTGCTTTGATCCTCCATTAATCAGGTCTAACGTAATTGTTGTAAATTTATTTATCCCTTTAGTGCTTCAGTGTTCAGTCCTGTGGAACTGGTAATTTTATACATATTCTATTTTATATTAATATTATGGACATAAGTGTGGTAAGTGGTAACAGTATTATATTTACAATTAATGGTTTAAAAATCTATAAACTCGTTATGGACTACTGAGGGCTGACTTCAATTTGAGTTAAACGCAATTACTGAAATAAAAACATACATTTCGACCATGATAACACTCGCCTAGATATAATCAAAAACTTCCTTATTTTTAATTAAAAATAAATACCATTAATGTGGTATATGTGTATATATAATAATACCGGTATTTCGTTAAGTGTAGCATGTAAAGACGAATTAACAATGACGATATGGTGTCGATTTAATTTTACCTGAAATGAATATCAATAGAGTCTAACAAAATTATCACCACCCATTCTTTAAATAATTTGTCTGTAAAGCAAGATTAGATTAGATAGGTTTCGCAACGGTAGCTAATTCACCAGCACTTACCTTGTATCTTGTATTAACTGATGTTTTTGCTTTCAGTCCCGAGACTATTAAAGCTTCATCTGACGCAGAACCGGTGGGCTAGCCAGAACCCACGGGTTTGGGCCCTCCGCTGTGGTTAGGGCCGCGCATGTGACCATGCGTGCGTTTAAGTATTCTGTGTCATCTAAGGGCCATCGAGGTCGCGGTTCGGACCGAAACCCCGATGACCGTCAACTGTGCAATTAGCTAATCGGAAGCTGGGAGCGGTGAGAACCGCCCTGGAACGCGGGTGTACCTTATGTACGCGTTGTGTTGGTCTCGTCGTGCTCGGAGGCGAGGGCGAACTAGTGTGTTTGTTGTTGCACTAACTGTGGGTGTAGTGTTATCCGGCGGGAGCCCCGGCGGTGGGTCCGGGATATCTAAGTCCCCTTCCTCGCCCGAGTCGAATAGGAAGTTTCGCGGGCGACGCTTGTTGACGTTCGCGTTTGTGTCGGGTTGGTAATTTGCTGCGCTTAGCACCAGAGGGTTGGGATGATGTTCGGCTCTATCGAAGAACCGTTTGGTCTGGTCTTTAAAATATTCGCGAATAGCAATTACCATCAGTCTAGACGATAGTAAAGCCCAAACCAGTGTTAAAATAAAAATTCAAATTCAAGTCACGTAAATTTGTATGCCTTTTATATCAATAGAATTCGATTTCATACGTCCAAAGTGATGTGCCGAAAGCAATTACGTACTCGTACAATAAACGTTGCGGGGCTCTATCATCCAGATGTCAGATGCATCCAGAATCTGATTATCCTGATTGCTCTCGCCGGGTCCGGCCTTTATACTGAAGTAACGATGACACGTGATAAGCTTGGCTTAAAATTTGACTTGTCGTCCAAGTGGAAGTAAATCTACTAGCGGTAGTGCTATGCAGCGATTTACGAGCCTGCCAATTCGCGCAGCAAGCTGTACCTGCCCAAATTGGCTCATCTGGTGAAATATCACGGTCTTACGATTCTTGACGTAATGTGAAAGTGTTTTACGTTTGACAATCATTTGCTCGGTAACCTAACCGGGGGCCCATACATGTAGACATATACAGGGTGGCTTTTCTAAATGTATCCATTTTTTTTGTTAAATTCTAGACATAAATGATGTTATCCAAAAAATGATAAATATTTACAATCACTCGTAAGTAATTAATTACATGTATTTGAACTTATCTCAAAAAGCTCGTGATTTACATGCCACTCATTTATTTTACGCGCGATCATTCATAACTAACACACACACACACAAGTTCGTGCACAGTAAAATTAAGGGATTTATGAATGACTACCGTATTGTCACATGTTCTCTTTTTAGGGAATAGAATGGCATTTTTTTTGGAAAAAAAAACTTTGTTTTTTATTTCTATAAACCGTAATACCGTGTCTGACCTCCTATGTTTGGGCATTTTTTTTTTTGAAATAAAATATTATGTTTTTATAATTATATATATATGGGCACTTCTCAAAAAATCTCCCTGTATCTCCATATATATATTAAAAAAATCAATAAATATGAACTCAAGAAGCAGGAGGTTTAAATTTGGGCATTTCTCAAAAAATCTCCCTATATGATGGACCGTACGGCCACGCAACCGCTTCCTCCGGTGGACGAACAGGCACGTCAAGGGAAGTGCGCTCACGGCGTCACAGAAGACCGCCGTGAAGTGGAAGTGTAAAAGTTTCGCGTTTCGTCTTGTGAGTGAGGTAACAGGGGTCCTTTTTAACTTTTTCAAGTGTTTTGCAAGCCATTGGGTGATGTAGATATCCACGGGTGGTGGTATTGTCTTAACATCAGGTGAACTGCCTGGTTTGTTGCCTATCTTTCGTATAAAAACGTTTACCGACGTTATTCTTTCCGAATTTCATGTCCTGGAAAACTTCAAGCATGATTTAAATCAGGCAACCATATAGCACTTTACCTGGGGAGAAATTGAACATCTCGTCTAAAATCTATCCAAGGTCTTATCTAAAGAGAGACTTTTCATACGTGTCATGAAAGTGAAAGGTTTTAAGGAAAGGGTTATGATATAAGAGGTTTCTTTAAGGAAGACCAACGGACCGGCAACTACGTCGTAAGCCGATAAATAAGTGCGACAATGTTCTTTATAAACTAACCCGTTTTTCTATTGATTTCGTGTTTCACTTTTACCTGGGAGTTATGATGGATAAAGATTTACATTATAAATTAAATATAAACATGATAGCTTGAATGTTTACAGATTTTTTTGTGAAATCAAGATATATGTGAGTATCAATATTAATGTAGGTTTTGTATAAATGAATAACACGTTTATCTTTTTAGTTAAAAAAGATGACATCTAAATTATGCTTAAATTCAGTTTCAGATATTATACTTTCAAAATCTATTATGATTTTACGTGAATAATTCCAGACACCGCGTCAAAGGATGGTTAATGGTGCATTTTTGAAATCGTACTCTGTCACAAGCATACTTCCAATTAGTTCAAAAACAATTCGTGTAACTCTCAGTTGAGTTTAGTATTTTAAAACTTGCATGGAACATAAAATGGCAATTTTTTTTCTAGAAAATAGTTGAAAAATTTTCGGACCTGATTTGCACGATAGAAGAACATTTTATCGGACTTCGTAAATTTCAAATTCGAGTCGCGAATTCGAGTTTTACGGATAATATTTGGAACACTTCCGGTGCAGATCCCCAAATGTGTTAGACGTGCACACGCTTTGCTAACTGATCACTTATTCCACCCGTGGCGCTAAGCAAATCTCCACACATGGGGACGATTCCGTGTGGAAAATTTTTACGGCTTCTAAAGCGAAACGTACGAATGATAAAATGCAAAATAAAGACCTTTCGTTTTTTTTTCTTTATTTTAACAAACTAACTGTAAAGAGTCGTGGTCCGTACTCTTTTTTGATTAACATGTTTTTAATTTTCTTTTTGGGCTGTCACCGCCGCGTACATCAACCGAGTTGGTAACGGTGCAGCAGAGTTCATATTTATTGATTATTTATTGATATATATAGTCCTTTTCCATAACTTGTTTGATCCAGCAAAATTAAAAGAGTATTTGTTGATCCACCTTTCTGTCCAAATTTACTGGCCCTTAACCTTTATTTTAAAGGCCGGAAAGCATATATTTGAACAGCGTATCGTGTCGATTAGACATATTTCTAAATTCAGCAATATACTCTAACCGGTGTTTTATACTTTTTCAACGTATTTGTGGCTCCGCGTAACGGTTTTTTCTCAGGCACTTTTTAAACATTTCTTGATCCCTGTGAGTGCGCATACGCAGCTCGACGTCAGTGTTCGTAAAATTAATTCCACAGTGTTTGTAATAAGAACTGAATTTCCATGTACATTTTCTATTGAGTAAACTGTTAGTATATGTCGAATATAATAACCTAGATAAATATAATTGACAAAGAGATGGTTATACCCTATTTCTTATTAATTAGTTTACCATAAGATGCTAGTGAATAAATAATTTAATATTGTAGATATTATCGCTTGATATTAATGAATCCTTGGGACATTATCAAAATACCTACTTACTATAAAGTGTATAGTTTGTTGTTATGCTTGTTAGCACATGCGACCTGTATTAATTCGATTGAGGTGAAGCCCAAAATGCTGTACTCCTAAGTAGGCATCCAAATATTATCCCGAGTTGATTTAAACAACTTGCGCGGCGGCGAACTATGAGCTCAAAGAATGTCATACATATAATAAAAATTTAACTGATTGTTGTTTGTACATGGAAGATATTTGAGAAAAGTATTATTAGGGCCTTTATCAACACAGTAGAACCTAAACCAATGATAGTTAAAATTATTGTCTGTTTATCTGTTTGTCTGTGTGTGCTAACTTGGATAAACGGCCTTTCCGATTTCAGTGCAACTTTTACAAATGCTACTACAATGCATACAGCTTCTCTTAACATTTATTGTTAGTTTTATTTAAATCGGATGATAAATAAAATAGTTATATCAACTTAAACAACCACATTGTAGATTTGTGCGATGAGACTATAGTTAACTATGGTCTGTAAAATTACGGTTTTTATAAAGTTAAAAAAAAATCGCCCAAGTGCGAGTTGAAGTTGCGCACGAAGGGTTCCGTAGGTATTTTTAAGCACGATATAATGTGCGGGCGAAGCCGCGGGCGCAAGCTAGTTGTACAATATATTGTTACTATTGCACTAGGAAACGGATCAACAACGGTCGAAATGTAATGCGACAAATGATGTAGTGTGAAACTTTCTTTAAACAGACGAGAATGACAATGTTTTAGTTTTAACTGTTAAATTTGTTTACAAGTCATTGCTCAACTCATTATCAAATATGAGTTTGGTTACAAGAGAATAAATTAATTATTGTTTATTATGTAATCAATAGTGTTATTTAAGCTATTGCTATTCAGTGGGTTAAAGTTAGATTAGTTAAGAGATTAGTGCGATTTATCGGACAAATCTTTACATCAAAAGGGAAACTCAAAGAACTGAGCGAAAAGTAAGTGGTTTTTTATTAAATGTAATCGTGCTTATAGTCTATTCAACAAGTGCTTTTTTAACGAAAACCTGTTTAACTTCACGAAAATTATGGTTTTATATGGCACAAGAGAAATACATAATCTGTGAAAATTTCAACTGTCTAACTATCACCATTACCACATGAGATACAACGTGGAGCCTGGTGACAGACGGACAGACTGACAGACAGACAGCGGAGTCTTAGTAATAAGGGTTCCGTTTTACCCTTTGGGTACGGAACTCTAAAAGATTATTTTAACCAAATAAAATAGAATATTAAGGAATAAAAAATATAGTTCTTTCTAGACACATGAATAAATAATAATAGGACGAAAAAAAATTAAGATTATTTCTATGTAGTCTAACCCAGAATATTTTTGTCACTTCTTGAAAGAGTTTAGAAAAGATTATTATCATTGTTTTATTACCAATCTAAGGCATTGAAATATGAAAAACGCTAAAAAAGCAATTAAGATTTTTTTAATTTTTTGATTATTCTGTTCCTTTAAAAAAATTACTTGAATCATTGTTTATAGGATTTTCAATTTTTTTCTTTTATGAATATGATGGTTAATGAAAATATGACATTTAAAAAAAAATTCACTGCTAAAAACGCTTTTTCTAAATTACATTTTTTTTTGCTTAGTGTTAACATTAAGGAACCATTTTAATAAAATCATTATATAACAACGTGATAAACGTTGTTTTATCATAAAAACATTATAATTTTATTCATTTTTTATTTGGTTTTGTGAACAGACGCTTGTTTATAAACAAACGAATTACGAAAAATTTTGTTTATTATTTTTCTGTTTTTTATATAATTTTTAAAATTATTGTACACTTGGACTTGTTGTTACGTATCAGGTATTCTCCATTGCTATTAAAATTACTTAATTAAAAAAACTATTGAAGATACGACTAGAACACTCCAAGTCTTATTAGTTCTTCAACATTATTTTTTAAATATTGAAGTAGAAGTACATTCATTTTATACGTGAATTAAATAATTAACAGTTGAGTATTGATACCGATTACCGAGATATTGATTAATTATTATATGTAAATTCTTAAATAATCCATCACGCGCGCAACGAATTTACATTAAAATATATGGTTGTATAGAATGTGAATCTGAAAAGCGCGCGAGCGCTAGATATTGCTGGCCCTTTAAAGCATGTATTTCATTCAACAAATATCACATTCACGAGATACAGTAATTCTTCTTAATAAGTAGGCACTGACGTAAAGTGATGATCTCAACCAATGAATGCTGCTGTGATCTGTGATTCGTCCGTTTGAATTGGATCAAATAAGTACCGAGTGGATTTGTATAAATTGTAGCTACTTTCAAAAAGATATTGACGAGAAGTTGTTGATCCAATCAATCAATCATTGAACAAATCGGGTATGGATCAACAAATTTAAGCGGATCAACAAAAAACTGATCATACGTAACGCTGGATCAATCAACTCCTAGAACGGATAACTATATATATATATATATATATATATATATATATATATATATATATATATATATATATATATATATATATATATATATATATATATATATATATATATATATATACATATGGATATACAGGGAGATTTTTTGAGAAGTGCCCAAATTTCCATAGGAGGTTCAGACTCGGTAGTATAATCGTTTATTGAAATAAAAAACAGTTTTTTTTTTCCAAAAAAAAAAATGCCATTCAATTTCCTAATAAACAGAACGTGTTGACAATGCGGTAATACGATTCATAAATACCTTAATATTACCGTGTACACGAACTTGTGTGCGTGTTAGTTATGAAAGATCGCGCCTAAAATAAATGAGTTGCGTATAAATCACGCAATTTTTGAGATAAGTTCAAATGAATGTAATTAATTACTTACGAGTGATTTAAAATATATATCATTTTTTATATAATTATATAGAATTATTATGTATAGAATTATAATATCTAGAGTTTATTAAAAAAAATGAATACACTTATTGTATACAATTGTTCTTTGTAAGTTATCAAAAATATACAGGCTGACTTTTCTGTCAGCCTGTATATTTTTGATAACTTACAAAGAACAATTTATCCTGCATATTTTTTGTTATAGGGAGAATGGACGGAGATGTCTTCGTCGCAGGTTATTAGGTAATAGGTGTTATTTCTTTGCTAGTCTCTCTGCGACCGCTGCGTCTCTGTTCTAACGGGATATTGAGATTCTGTTTTACCGGGATATTCTGTAATTTTCATATGAATGATTGAATAGTTACCCTAATTACTTGTATTTTGTTTAATTTTTTTTTTTGTATTTCTTGTACTTTTGTATCGCATAAATCGCTCTAATTGTTATATTTATATTTCCCTTGCAAAATAATCAGTTAGTATTTTAGTAAACCGCAAGCTTCCTACAAAGAGATATTTCTGAAGGCCTGAGGGTAGTTCGGGCAATCTGTGTAATAATGGAGAGGAGTTTCGGTCAAGAGAAGCTGCTCTTGACTGCACATGATCACATCTATTATTCACTAACAATGAATACGCTAATGTATTGTTCCAGTAGACAACAGATAAAAACAGTCAAAATTTATAAGAATAGTAACAAGCTCCGCAAACTCAAGTAGTAGTAGTATCTTAGAACAACCCGGCTTAATTCGCGGATGCGCAAATGCGAATCTATACAAAACTTAGCAGTTCATTAAATATAAATATGTAATTAATATTTAATTTTTAAAATATATAAAATCAATATCTTCAATTTTAAAGACATGTCAACTAAACTTTTCGCAATTTACTGGAATTTTTTAATTAAATTTTTAGTTCAATAAATATCCAAATTAAACTAACCAATTACGAGTATATACATAATCGAAATCCTAAGCCCTAATTCTACTTACTTCTTTAATCAGTCATCATGTAATCAGATTTTAAGATAAAAACGCTGTTAATATACGATGGTATATTAAAAATTCACGGCCATACATATAAATTGCTATTAAAGTGTAAACTTCTATAGGCACGTTGGACAATTTAATTGGAAGAAATAATGTAGTTCTTTTGCAACTTTGATTAGTGTTTTATGATTTTAATTATTCATACACAATTCATTTAAAAATAAATCGGTTACACGTATTCCAGTTTTAAGCTGTCGGTTTTCTCCTGCTTTAATAGTTATATAGCATGTGTATTATTATTCACACTTATTGAAGTAGGTGTTACCAACAGCTTTTGATCGTTTCGTTAACAAAATTAAATCTAGGCCCAAAAAAAACACTATTGCCAGACATGGTAAAATTAGCATGATATACGTAGAAAGACACCAAATCCAGACTAAAAACCGGCGGTAGCCAAGAATGCCAATGACACTCAGATGTCAGTCTGTTCCGTGACCATGAAAGATTAAAGTGGTTCCAAACGTCGGGAAATACACTAAAAATAAATAAATCCGTTAAAATAGTTCTATTTAGTAATGTGTAATCGCGTAAATACAAAAAATCATCACGAGGTTAATGTTTCATTTCCTGCTACTAAAATATACCGCTAATAAAACGACAGTTGTTCCAAGACAATAGAAATAGACACACTCTGTTATCTTTATTGCACTAGACATATGTAGTCTACGGTACATAAATCAAGCGCTGACGATTCCAAAGCTGATGCTGCGAGCCATAAATGTTATTTAATATGGTGCATGATCCGTGAAGAACAGCTGTTACGTGTTTGGTTTCAATTTCGACTTATCAAGTGTTACTGTGTGATGTTGATGATGACATAGTGTTGCTCTGTATATTTAATTTTTCAGAGAACCTAATAAACATTTGTCAGAGAACCTGAAATGGTGATAGTTTTTTTATTTCTTATACACGTTAAAAGATAATCATGACTAGAGTAAACTGAATTGATTTAATTCCGAGAAATAAAAAAAATAGTCTTTAATTAGTCGATCATTTATGATGAAACATTTTTTTTTTATGTGAAAAGTTGCCAAACGAGCAGACGGTTCACCCGATGTTAAGTGAATACCGAATAATAAAAATTGGTCTCCGGCCACCTCACTCACCAGACGAAACGCGAAAGCATTATACTTCCATTTTATGCCGGTTTTCTCTGAGGTCGTGGTACTTACCCGGACGAGCCTGCCTATTTGTGCAACAGCCGAGGCTGCTGCGTGGCCCTACCACCGTGAATTATATATGTATAATATGTATTTCTTTACTAAAGAAAAGTATGTACAAGTATGTTTATCAGTTTTCTAGTACCCGTAGAACAAACGTTGTTTACTTTAGGACTAAAGAACGTTGTCTAAAAATATTGAATGAATTTGTTTTTGTTTTTAATCGAAAGCTCATTTGCATGTTTTAGATCAAAACAGTTTTTACCGTCTTTTTGCGTTGTAATTAAAAACTTAAATTACCACCGTAAATATTTAGAAATTATCCATAATTAGTTATTTTTTCTTATTCAAAAGAGTTATTGTTTGATAAAAAAAATAATTGTACAACAATTATTTGTTTTCTAAATGTGAAAACTTATAAATGCTTTCTTAAGTACTATAAATCATTTAATTATCTTTGCTAATAGCTGTAAGTTTTCCGAATAAAATAAAATAATAACATCAAGGAGATCAAACCTGAAAACAATGTTAGACCAACACAGACGTTACCATGACGACAATGTTGATTTAGATGAAAATGTAGTGTAGTAACCCTTGGATTATTCGATTGAAATATACATGACGTACCACAGTTGACAGTGGGGACTGAGGAGGTTTACGTTATTATCTCTGAAGCACTTCTTTCTTCTGAAACACTTCTTGAATTATTCGATTGAAATATACATAACGTACCACAGTTGCCAGTGGGGACTGAGGAGGTTTACGTTATAATCTCTGAAGCACTTCTTTCTTCTGAAACACTTCTTGAATTATTCGATTGAAATATACATAACGTACCACAGTTGCCAGTGGGGACTGAGGAGGTTTACGTTATTATCTCTGAAGCACTTCTTTCTTGTGAAAACACTTCTTGAATTATTCGATTGAAATATACATAACGTACCACAATTGCCAGTGGGGACTGAGGAGGTTTACGTTATTATCTCTGAAGCACTTCTTTCTTCTGAAACACTTCTTGAATTATTCGATTGAAATATACATAACGTACCACAGTTGCCAGTGGGGACTGAGGAGGTTTACGTTATTATCTCTGAAGCACTTCTTTCTTCTGAAACACTTCTTGAATTATTCGATTGAAATATACATAACGTACCACAGTTGCCAGTGGGGGACTGAGGAGGTTTACGTTATAATCTCTGAAGCACTTCTTTCTTCTGAAACACTTCTTGAATTATTCGATTGAAATATACATAACGTACCACAGTTGCCAGTGGGGACTGAGGAGGTTTACGTTATTATCTCTGAAGCACTTCTTTCTTCTGAAACACTTCTTGAATTATTCGATTGAAATATACATAACGTACCACAGTTGCCAGTGGGGACTGAGGAGGTTTACGTTATTATCTCTGAAGCACTTCTTTCTTCTGAAACACTTCTTGAATTATTCGATTGAAATATACATAACGTACCACAGTTGCCAGTGGGGACTGAGGAGGTTTACGTTATAATCTCTGAAGCACTTCTTTCTTCTGAAACACTTCTTGAATTATTCGATTGAAATATACATAACGTACCACAGTTGCCAGTGGGGACTGAGAAGGTTTACGTTATTATCTCTGAAGCACTTCTTTCTTCTGAAACACTTCTTGAATTATTCGATTGAAATATACATAACGTACCACAGTTGCCAGTGGGGACTGAGGAGGTTTACGTTATAATCTCTGAAGCACTTCTTTCTTCTGAAACACTTCTTGAATTATTCGATTGAAATATACATAACGTACCACAGTTGCCAGTGGGGACTGAGGAGGTTTACGTTATTATCTCTGAAGCACTTCTTTCTTCTGAAACACTTCTTGAATTATTCGATTGAAATATACATAACGTACCACAATTGCCAGTGGGGACTGAGGAGGTTTACGTTATTATCTCTGAAGCACTTCTTTCTTCTGAAACACTTCTTGAATTATTCGATTGAAATATACATAACGTACCACAGTTGCCAGTGGGGACTGAGGAGGTTTACGTTATTATCTCTGAAGCACTTCTTTCTTCTGAAACACTTCTTGAATTATTCGATTGAAATATACATAACGTACCACAGTTGCCAGTGGGGACTGAGGAGGTTTACGTTATTATCTCTGAAGCACTTCTTTCTTCTGAAACACTTCTTGAATTATTCGATTGAAATATACATGACGTACCACAGTTGACAGTGGGGACTGAGGAGGTTTACGTTATTATCTCTGAAGCACTTCTTTCTTCTGAAACACTTCTTGAATTATTCGATTGAAATATACATGACGTACCACAGTTGACAGTGGGGACTGAGGAGGTTTTCGTTATTGAAGTGAAACTTCTTTATGGGGATTGGAAAAAAATGTAGTGTAACATTTTTGCGTTACGCGCCATCTTGTTCTTATTGGTTTTAATAGTTGACGCTAGATGGCGTTAGTTCCTTTGTGTGTTCATAACAATATATATATATATATATATATGTTATATTAAAGTGATCAGCAAAATCAAAGGGTTTATTATAATTCTAATATGTAAACAGTATATTTCGTATTTCAGATACCATAAGCCATTAATAACACAAATATATAATAACGACATCAATTATAGTAATAATTCTATTACAATTAATGAAATTCAATAATAATATTTGTAGTAATGACAGTGCTAGCTCTAATACTTCCAACGAAGACACAATCTGAAGCTGACCGATGATGCTCTTCGAAGCCTCGATCGGCTCCTGGAACTTGCGGTTGCGACGTCGATCCAACGTCCGCAAGTTCGGTTTTCCAAAAAAACTTCACTCACAACACTCGCGCGCGAGTCGAATGTCTGCCTTCTACTCACTGGCTGACTATTCGGCAACGAAGGACCATGTACAAATTCAAAGCGGTTGTATTTTGAGTCCGTGAGGTTAATTGAAATAAACAAGGTTCACGTTGCAAGTTTTTTAATCAACAATTTTTGCGGACCCTCATACTAATTACAACGGTCAAACCATAGTGTGTGTTTTAATTTACTACTAACGCCACCTATGTATTACAAATAAGAAACTAAATATTATACAAAGCTAAAATGAAATAATTGTAGAATTTGTATTTATGTCTATGATAATAAAAGCCTTTTATTAAACTTTATCTAATTTAACTTTATTTAACCAATTTCTGTAAAGTTGCATATAGTAAATTATTTTTTGAAAAATAACGTCATAAAAAAGTTTCACTTCTTACGAGTGTACGCTAGTACACGCACACATTTTTTTATCTCTGAAGCACTTCTTTCTTCTGAAACACTTCTTGAATTATTCGATTGAAATATACATAACGTACCACAGTTGCCAGTGGGGACTGAGGAGGTTTACGTTATTATCTCTGAAGCACTTCTTTCTTCTGAAACACTTCTTGAATTATTCGATTGAAATATACATAACGTACCACAGTTGCCAGTGGGGACTGAGGAGGTTTACGTTATTATCTCTGAAGCACTTCTTTTGATATTTTCCAGTACTGGATGAGCGCGTCTGACATTTATATGTTTACTAGGACTTCACAGTCTAGTTTAAGTTTGAATATCAGATTTTTAACTTAAGTAGTTTACTTTAGGTTTGAACATCAGGATTAATGGTGCACAAATGCCAGCAAAAGGACGTCGGTTACAAAATAAGATGAGAGGTTTCTGGTTTGAACTGTTAATTCTCCAAAATTTAAAGTTTCTGTCTTCCACTTGGCACTTTCCGTTTAGATTAAAACAAACCAATTTGAAAGGTATAGTTGGATTAGGCTTCATAGAGACAAGAGGATGTCGAAAACTTTATGGTAGTCATGGACGATAGTAAAAATTATATTGGAAATAATTCCCTGAAAATTTCATTTCATAACAATAAAACTAAATAGATATATAATTACATTGTAGTACTGTCGCATAATCGTCAAAGCGGGCAACAATTTTAAACAAAGACTAGAAATTCCAGGCACATCCCAATTTACGCTTTGCAAATGTCCCCTACGTGTTCTTTCGGCTTATCATTTATTCTGTTCCTTGCTCTAAAAGAGTCGAAACTGTGCTCACGTACGGCATGTGTGGGAACTTTCGATTAATGATTACAGCCGCAATGTGATACTTATTATATATTTACGATAGGATTACGGACTATCCTGAGTGAAGTGCGAAGAATTGTAAAACGAGAAAAAGGTGCTTTATACTGTAACGGCGCTTTCGTTTACATTGTTATTCAGGGCTAGGTCCAGATTGTGACTGGAATAAATAGGTTGGGATAGAGATAGCTATAATTATTTGTACTCAATTGTTTTTCAACCAATCTAAGGTCAAAATCAAATTTGATGACAATTTTTGTACAGTACTGAGAAATCAAGCGTTTGTAATCTTAAGATATGAAAGCCATTTACCAATCCATTATTTCTCTTATTTTTCGAATATCTAGAATATAGGCCTGTCAGCTGCCAAACCGCATTTCAATATCGAGCTAGTAAGTGGGCACTTATCCATTATACTTTTATTTATCTTTTTACTGCTAATGTTCAAATATAAACTATAACATATAAATTGAAAACTGAAGTCATTCATAAGTATTTGCTACAAAGAGAGCATTTATGATTTCTTCTTTCATGTTCAAGCCAACAGTTTAAAAAGTCAGTGGTCACATTTCTTATACAAATAATGTATAAATTATTATCATAAAACAGCATGAAGCCATAAATGACGATATCAAAATTAGAAAATGATGACGAGCGGGGCTTGCCAACCCAGGTTTGTAATTGCTCATGCGATGTTGCTACGCGGGCAATGTTCCATTACCCGCGTAGAACAATCAGCGTATGATGGATGAAGCATCGCCCGAACAAGAGGGCGGAGCTCATCAAGAACGATACGATTTCAGGAGATAAATAAAGAAGTTTTGAATTTTCGGTTTGACTATTGCAACAAAATTTAGCTAGTTATTAACAAGAGGCGTAGTAAAAACGCATTACGAAAATTTTTATCCATCATTATTCAATTTCAGTGCCTTGTATGTAACAATTCGTGTGTAGCTCTCATTAAGATGTACATTTTTAAATGTTTCTAGTAGCTCACTGGGTGGCGCTAAGCATTGCTAAAAGTGCAAAAGATGTTAATGTTGGGATTTTCGTCCCATTTGGAGATCTGGACTCTGGCCGAGCTACAGCTGGAGGACGGAATCTTGACGGCGCTGAAAAATTTAAAACACGACAACTTATTGATTAAACTCGCATTTAAACTACAATAAATTCTAAATTATATACTCGTAAAGAGTATATAATTTAGAATGAATTGTTAACTATTAAAGAGAATTTATGAAAACAAATAAACAAAACAATTATTACTACTTTTATATTTAACTAGCTGTCCCAGCAAACGTTGTTCTGCCATATAAAATTATTTCTAGGGAATTTGTAGGGTACAAAAAACTTTTTAGGGTAGACCACCCTTAACATTTAGGGAGATGAAAAATAGATTTTGTCCGATTCTCCACCCTGGCCTATATGCACACAAAATTTCACAAAAATCGGTCGAGCCGTTTAGGAAGAGTTCGATTACAAACACCGTGACACGAGAATTTTATATATTAGATATTACACTAATTTTTGTATTTACACGAATACTATACATGGATGAAACTATTTTACCAGTTTCGTCGCGTTTTATTTTGCTTTTGGAAAACCTTACCGCCTTGATTATCACGGAACTAATGTCAGAGTTAATCCGAGATCTGTCAATTATTTTATTATTGATTTTATTCTGAATTTACACAAAGTTTATGGACTCTTGGTGTAAATCAGCTTTGAGTGCTTGGATTTATTATTAAAATAAATTAGGGGATACAAAGCTGATGATTAACCCGAACAATCTTTTCCATAGACATTACGATGTTTCCACTTCTTTCTTCTAACTATAATGCTCTCGATTAATTCCATTTTATAATTGAATGTTTGGTTAAAGCTTATATTCTATATAACTATAACCTATTATTACTCGTTATTATTTTTGTAGATGCAGACGGTTATCACATCAAGCATAAATTATTTAAAAATAAAATTATAACGATACATTCAGGGCTTTCGATATAATTAGCCATAATGATATTTAGAGACGAGCCTTAATATTGTCTTCGTGACAATGTAAAGGCTGCTAATTTAAATGATAATTGAGTAAACATAATAAGAAGCTTTGACTGTTGCAGGAATGGACAGGCTCGTCCGCGTAAGTACCACGACCTTACAAAAGACCGGCGTAAAGTGGAAGTCTAATACTTTCGCGTTCTGGTGAGTGAGGTAGCCGGAGCCCAATTTTCATAATTTTGTCAATGCATCTGCAACCCTCGGGTGTAGCAGATGTTCATGGGCGGTATTCACTTAACATCAGGTGAACCACCTGCTCGCTTGGCAACTTATCACATAAAGAAAGAAAAAAAAGTAAAATCATCAATGCCAAAGATATACCCATATAATAATGTCCCACAATTGAAATTAATATGCGGATCTCAAATGAAGGGCGAGTTCGTGAGTGAAATTTCTTAATGAATTAAATATCGGATAGGACTAAATGAAATTCCGATGCGTGTTCATTAATTATCAACAGCTACGAGAATGAAATTAATATAACCCTTGTATTTAATGGTATTGATTTTTAATGACAAATACATCTGCGTTTCACATGTCCCTTTCTATCAAAAGACACCAGCCGTTTCAATCCGACTTTGCCCGGGTGAAAATTAACTTTTAGAGTAGATTTCTGGAATATTTGTCGTGATTTTCATATTTTTAAGTAACGCACGCAGGATAAATAAACTCTAAAGCTTACAAACAATTAATTCTTAACTGATGTAAAGATAAAGAAAGTTACTGTGCGCTACTGTTAGAAGATATACATAGGCAGTCAGTCTGTTTTTAGAACATTTGAAGTGGAACTAATTGGGCATATCGCAGATGACGTGGATATTGAGATAGAGTGAGGGAGATAGAAAGAGCATGCCATTAGTTGTGAGAGGCCACATGTTGACCCGTAGTTTACTTGCAGTTCCAAAGAAGTGAAAATAGCACTTTTCAAAGCGTACTGTCATTCCTTTTTTACTTGTTATATTTGGACAAATGACACGTAAAAATTCTGCAAACTTTTATGTCATCTTATATCTTCTTTTATGCCATCATTTGTAAACTAATCTCATCTTTGATGTTTCGCGTAAGAAATTAACCCGGAAATTATGAAAATATAGCATACAATTCGGGTAGTCCAATTTCAACACAGTTCAGTTTATATTTAAATATCATTAAATTTCAATGTTCATCTCAATCTCAGAGAATAGCACTATAAAAGGGAATATCAATTAAAAATACCACAATCACCCAAATAATGTCATGTGTTAATGAAGATGTTTGCCAATGTTGGCACTATCTGCTATACAAGGTGTCACATATTTTAAGCCTAATGGGATTTACCACTTATTGGTTTCCAGAGCTTGACAGCCAATTACCTTGTTGGCGAAAAATGGGGTTAAAAATAAAAGGGGTTAGGTGGTGGTTATCACTGAAATGCCAGCACGCCTGCTATATAAAAAATAAAAAGATCTGTCATCGAGCACACAATATACTAGCTAACTTGTTAGTTGCTTTCTTATACCGTGCCTCGGTGCAATCGCTTTTCACGAATCTTCCGATAAGAATTTCTTTGTTGCCGGAATGATGGACCCAAAGGAGTAATATTTCTCGTTACAATTTTTTTTTGGCGTGTGTAAAGATTTTCTTGCGTTTTGTATGAGACATCGTACGCCCCCTATTTATGTAGCTTATGTGATAACCGTTCTATTTTTTACTTCCCACAAGAAACTTTGAACAGCTTGTTTGTTGCCAAAGTTCTTTATGATTGTCGAAATACATCGTCTGAGAAGAAATAAATTGAGCAATAAATCTTGCATACACACGCAGGGAATGGCCAAAAAGGAACCATAAAATTATTACCATACTTAACACTAATGCGTAGGTCCGTCCGGGTTAGTACCATGACCTCATAGTGACCGGCGTGAAGTAGAACTGTTACATTTCTGTGTTTTGTCTGGTGGGTGGCAACGCATCTGCCACCCTATGGTTATTGCAAATATCCTTGGGCGACGATTATCACATAACATCAGGCAAACTGTCAGCTCGTTTGCCATTTTCTCACATAAAAAAGCGTAGATTATTCCGTGGTTTTGTTTTCATTGATGAATGAGGCGTAGCTAATGAAGAATCCTCGATGAGATTTCAATTATTAGAAATTTCATTTTAATCCGCTCTGGTGGTAAAGCTTGATCGACGAAATATTCTTCCAAATGAGAGTAATGAAGCAGCTACGCTCCGTCAATGTCGAAGTGATACATTGCTCTAGAGAGTACGTTTGCCATATAGGGGGCGACGTATATGGAAATTTTTCCCTACTTTCAGAATTGAATTATTTTTCCTTTTGTAAATATTGATGAACAACTCTATTAAAAGCTCTCGCGGAAAACTAATCTATAAATCAAACGTTTGATAATGAACGAAGGTAAACTGACTGTATAACATTTCTTAGCCGACTCTTTGTACTCATAAAATTAAATATTAGTCATAATTTCGTTACTACAAGTGCTTGAAACGTATAAATCAGGCAATAACGTAATCTGTGCAATCAAATGCGTTGTAATACTGCACTGCAATAAAGATAGATATTTCTATTTGAAGCAGAAGCTCTGATTGTCTTTGTTACGTAATTCCAAATTTAAAAAAAATCCTACGATATGTTATTTCATTAATAATAATTTATAAAGTACACATTAATTAATAACTTATAGTTGCTTTACGGCGTAGTGTCAATTTATAATTCCTATAAATTTATGAAAAATCATTTGTGCCTTATAAATTTCTATTTTCTTTATTAGGCCCATTGTCCAGAATCGATATTTGAATGGAATATTCTCATTTTTGTACGTTGTAATACTCAGAAGCAAATCCATAACTGTTCACCAACATTTACAAAATTTAAAGAAAATGTTCATTAACTAACCCGCACTTATTTTAAAGTAAGAAAAGTACATGCAAAAATGTAAAAGAATATTATAATGAGGAATTCTTGCTATCACGTTCCATATAAATTATAAAACGAACTGCTTAAACTGACAAGGAATTTCTACTGAATAATAGTCAAGCTAAAATTAGCTTTTAAAGCATTAATATCTCAAAGCTTCCAACCATATATTATGTCTATTACATTTATGTCCCTTACACATAAGAATATTGTTTCGTAATATTAATTTAAAACAATATAACAACAATCTTTTCTTATAACTTAACGTAAGAATTTCCGGAAAGACACAGGTTCGAATCCCGCAGCGCCAATAGTTTTTAACCATTTATCTACAAAATTTCACATTTTAAGTGCAGAGTTTTTGAAATGTAAAGGTTGGATGCAGGTGCCAAGGATCGCGCTTCGTAGCATTATGTGGGGGAGGCCTATGTTCAGCATTGGACTCAAGCAGGCTGAAATGATGATGATCATGAAATTAATTGCTATTCAGACTTTCGAACTCACGTATCTTTCCATACAAAGCCCATTACATATCCTTAGAAGCAAAATAATTTAATGCATTAAAATCATATGCTTAAAGACTATTCTGTTCTGGACGAGGTACGAGGTTAATAGCGTCGATAAAACACCGCTCAATTGTAAAATTTTTACGTTTCATAAGAACGCGCAAGCGTCTATGTGAATAAAGATATTTTATTATAATTATATTATTATTGGTCTTCAACCTTTTTGGTCGATATTTCCTGCGAGTGATTTAAGTTTGATTTGCCTCTCCGTTCATAGCAAAAGAGTGGAAGAATCGGCATGAGTCTAACTTAAAGTTCGATAAATAAAACGCTTGTTAAAGAACATTTATCATTCAATGTTATACACTATGTCTTAGAGGTATTTTTGACAACACTGATTAATGTAAGATATGTGGTGCATTATAACATATCCTTTTCTTCTTCATTCAGACTTCATATCCACTCATGATGAATAATTACACGTGCATAATATTAAAATCAGGGAAAGGATTTCTCAAAAAACATTCATATCAATATGAATCAGTAATGCACACATTATAGAACCATTCATGCGGAAATATAATGAATTGCAAGCACTAGGTTATGCATAATAACCACAGCACGTACCTCAATGCTGGAGCGCATATGAATATTCTAATTACACGCTATTGTCAACCGCGCTTCAAATGTAACACTGCAGGGCCAATTTAGTGAAATCCTTTTGAAAGGATTTATTTATTAGCAAGCGTTTTAAATTATATTTATTATGCATTTGCATAAAGGAATCAGAGGTTAAACAAAGGTAGTTGAAATGCATGAGTTACTAAATAAAATCCTATCGGTGGTAGAGCCACGCAACAGTGTTCGCTGTTGCATGAATGAGCAGCTCCGTCCGGGTTAGTACCACAGAAGACCGGCGTAAAGTAGAAGTGTTGCAATTCTGCGTTTCGTCTGGTGAGTGAGGTAGCCGGGGCCCACTTTATTAAGAGGTGGCAACACATCTGCAACCCTACAATTGTTGCAAATGTCCATGGGCAGGCGGTTATCACTTAACATCAGGTGAACCGCCAGCTCGTTTGACACTTTCTCACATTAAAAATCTATTATTATTTTGCGTTTGCTATAATCAATTTTAAATGTTTGCCATTTATGTTGCGTTTACACCAATACTTATGGTGTCGCAAATGTCTATGGGCCTTTTGACGTTCCCTGAGACTCGTATGTCTATATAACCTGTATACTTATATGCTTACACTTATAATATGTCAGCTCACACATATAAATAGGCACTACTTTAAGTTCTGTACTAAAGATATTATCGTTTTATTTAAGACTTGACTACGGAATATAAAATTTTGTTACTTTTTATAGTTCCGTTTATGAAACATCATGTTCCTGCGTAACTAATTGATATTTTTGTCATTCTCTTAAACTAAACAGGTACAGTGAGCACGCTAGACAGTGGCATTTCCATAAAATTTAAAAAGATACTGGTAATGGCGAAAGTTAAGAAGCTTTCACGCGTCACCAGGCGACTTGCAAATACGTAGCCACGCAACGTTGCGTAATATTTTTGGCGTAATGGCTCAATTGTCACTAATGTTTTATAACAAAAATCTGTCGAAATGATGACTTGGTATACCTTATATAATTCTTAAGTCTTATCAAATTAAACATACATTAAAGCAACTATTTGAAGCACTATACAAAATCATTCATACAAAAGTATTTTATACACTGTCGTACAAAACGAAAATTTTCACAATTTGCATCAATGCCAGATTTTTAAATACTTTTACAGCAATTTAAGAAAAACACAAAGTTCAGTTTAAAGGTAAAATTCATGATTATTTCTTCGATGATAAGTTCTCAAACGACGAGTATGTTACTAGACAGAAGAGACCGGAAAACTTTGGGTTATGCGAGATCTTGCACTATCTTGTTAATTTCCTGTTAATACAGTACATCATGTCTATCTCGAGGGATTTTAAATCGTCCATTTATGCTCACACACGGTATCAAAATACTAGGACTATAGTTTAATATTATTGCTAATTTCATGTCATTTAATGAAAGTGTTTTCATTGTTTATACCATTATTTTTCAACTTAAATCGAATTTTTTGCATCATTCACGGTCAGATAACAGCTGTTATCGTTGGACTATTATGTTTTATGTCAGCAGTAAAGGAGAAGGCAGCATTATAAATTTCGATAATTTAATTTGAAGACAAAACCCATAAACCTATATAAATAATTTTATTTAACACTGAGAAATATTAGTTTTTATTAAATATATCGATATTTTAGCCGATATATTTTGTATCGATATAAAACATCGGAATCGTATCAAACACGATATTTTTTCAAACTCAAATTCGGGACTGAGTTCGTATTTAAATATTTAATACATATCCAAAAGAAAAAGTATACCAATACCTTTTTTTGGACAACAGGGCCTGTAAAGAAAGTATTGATATATCGATATTTTCTTTTCGATATATGGAGGCAGATATTGATTATTTTATAAATATCGATATATCGATAATTATATTTCTTCACTTTCTGCATCCCTACTGCAGTCTTTGTTTATAAGAAAAAAACAGATATGCAACCATTTTATACAAAGAAAATGAAGTACTTAACGAATCCTTCCTTTTCTTACTAAAACTCGAAATTATCCAGCTAAAACTCGAAATTATCTAGAAATTATCTAGAGAAACTGCGAAATGAATTGGAATGTAAACAGTCGTAGCTGTAGGGCAGAATGGAAACTTAATTATAGGATCATTTCGGTGTACAGAATATTGCTTACTTTTAGAGTTATTCAGATTTTTGTCGCAAAATTAAACGGTTACAACGTATTTTGAAAAGGTTGAGCGTTGACTGAACAAAACATCTTTATCCGATTGCTTTATTTACGTTAAATATGCTATCAGATCTAAAATATATAAATTCGGGACTTTGAAGACGTTTACAAAAATCAACATTGGATCTTCATAATTTTTTTAAGCATAAGAATTTTAATACAACTTCAGGTGATTAGTGCAAAATTCAGTGTAGCTAATTTGGTATATTAATGACTACCGTTTAATTTTATGCGCATAAAAAAGGATATAATGCGAGACATAATTAAATTTTTATTATATTATATAATATATATATAATTATGAACACCCGATTGGCGTGAGGAGTAGTGACCCAGCCTCTTGCGCCAAAGGCTGTGGGTTCGATCCCCAGTGTGTGTTTTTTTAGTGTTTTTGCAGTGTCTGGGTATTTATACATGTATAATATATATTTATTTACAAAAGAAGACTATGTTTAAATATGTTAATCAGTTTTCTAATACCAATAGTACAAGTGTTGTTTAGTTAGGGACTAAAGGACGTTGTGTAAGATGTGTTTGAAATATTACATGCTATGCCCAAGCTCAAACCCAAGACAGCGATTTGCTGAATATTGTGTTTCGCAACGGGCACAGATGCCCGAACGAATCGGGTTGTAACACCAACGTCACAATGCGCATGTCTATGGTTTCAGACGCGTTAATTATTAACAAATATTTATAGACAAAGTTAAAACAATGCGACACTACACGTCACGCGATAACGAACAGATAGTAAATTTTTGCATAAGGCGTCAACAGACAAAAGCGAAGAATGATTAATAATTTTTTTGAAGTTATACGTCTTTTGGCGCTTTTGGAAAAAAATATGAGAGAAAAATTTTTACGATGCGCGCGCACACGGACCCACAAAAAAGAAACGACTTGATATTTATTAATAGTTTTAATCGACTTCCAAAAAAGGAGGAGCTTTCTCAATTCGACTGTATATATTTTTTTTTTTATGTGTATTCGGGGATGACTTCGTCATTTATGAACCGATTTTGATGATTCTTTTTTTGTTGGAAAGGGGATATCCCAAGGGTGGTACCATGACAATGAAACCCAGATCTGATGATGGCATCCCAGAGAAATCGAGGGCAATCCTCAAATATTATAGGCGTTGACAGTGTTTTATTAGTTTCCTGTTTGAAGTCGGTTTTTTTTGTTCAAAATTATTACTTGTTTCTACTCCAAATTGTTTAAATAAAGTATAAATTCTCACGTGCGTACATAAGTATGCAGATACTTGATTTTTATGTAAGAACGTGGCAAGCGAGCTGTAGGTTCACCTGATGTTAAGTGATGACTGCCGCCCATGGACATTTGCAACAGCCTTAGGGTTGCAGGTAGGTACGTTGCCACCTTTTAATAGTGTGGGCCCCCGTTACCGCACTCACCAGAAGGGTGTGGCCACGCAACAGCTATGCTGCTGGACGAATGGGTAGGCTCGTCGGGGGAATTAATACTGCGTCACAGAAGATCAGCGTGAGTTGAGTGAGGTAACGATGCCCACTTTTTTAAAAGTTGTCAATACATCTGCACGCCCTCAGGTTTTGTAAATTTTCATGCGCGACGGTCGTCTTTTAATATCGGGCGAAGCGCTTACACGTTTGACAATTTTTCACAAAAAAACAGGTGCAGGTCGGACTCACGCACGAAGGGTACCTTGCCATTATCTAAGAACCTACTTAAATATTTTTTTTTGAGAGTTTTTGTTATAGCAGCAACAGAAACACATCATATGTGAAAATTTCAACTAACTATCACGGTTCATGAGATACAGCCTGGTGACAGACTGACAGACAAACAAACAGACAGACAAACAGCGGAGTCTTAGTATTAGGGTCCCGTTGTACCCTTTAGGTACGGAACTCTAAAAAGAAACACTTCCACTTCACGCTGGTGTTCTGTGAGATCGTGATGCTTACGGACGCACCTGCCCATACCTGTTACAGTGAAGTTCCGGTACAGTACAAGAAAATTCCTAAGTTGGCATCCGTGCAGTGAAGACTATTGCCGATCCCTGACACTGTCATTTAAATTGTATAACTTTCGCTGCTTAAAATACTAGAACTTTAAAAAACGTATTAAATTACAATGGAAGCTAACGCTAATTTATTAGCACAGAATGATGAAATTCATATTTTAAAAATGTAAACGGTGAACTTATCACATGCCAGTAGAGAGCATGTTAAAATTGCCTTTTGAAAAACATGCCTTTTGAAAAACGTTATTAGTTCCGAGTGACAGAGTGGCTTTACGTTTAAAATGTAAATGACAAGTATGATGGCTTAATCATCAGTGATTTACTTAAATACACTTCACGCAAATATTGATATAAATAATTGAAACATGTTTACGAAAGATATCCATACTCATTATTTATAGCCCACACTAAGGGCATTACCCAGAATACGCCGCGCTGGTTAGAATCCTTGCAGTGCCGATGGAGTTTCGACAATTTGTCTAATATTAAAATTAAAGAGCTGTGATAGTTCAGTGGCCAGGCGCTTGTTTTTATTCAATATACTCGAGAACTTGAGTTCAAATCCTGGTGCGAAGGTCTGGCTTATCGCGGCTTAGCGGTGAAACATCGTGAGGCGAACCTGCACATTTCGAAATAATAGTAAAAAATATATTTCGAAGACTTGTCAAGTGGGGTTGCGTGGTGGAATATACCCTAATACCCCATGTAGGTACAGAGGAATGCCTTTTCCAGTAGTAGAACATACATAGACTGTTACTTTACTCTACTTTTTTTACTATCAACTAAATTCACATTTAAATTACAGTTAATTTATCAAACGTTGAAGATATATCAAAAAACAATTTATTGATAGTGCAAATGTGTAGTTACTTGCTTTAATGGTAATGCTGAAACACTCACTAAAAACTATGTCCCACAGAAAATAGAGAAAATATATTTAGGATGGCAGGTAAGTGAAGAAGAGTGGTGAAATACAACCTAATATAAGAAGAACGGGGAATATGTATAAATATTCATGAAATACTACGAAGCGAAAATATAGAGAAAGGCCATGTTACGGAAAGGCAATGGTAGTGGGAATAATAGGCATCGTAGCGTTACATCAATTTCACTACATAGTATAAAACAAAGTCATCCCGCCGTCTGTCTGTCCCAATGTATGACTATTAACTACGGAACGGATCTTGATGCGTTTTCTTCACTAGATAGAGTGATTCATGAGGAAGGTTTATATGCATAATACATTGCACCCGTGCAAAGCTGGGGCGGGTCGTTAGTGTAGTACAACTCTCTTATTCGTATGAGAATTTTCCAATAAAATATAGACGCGAATAAGTTTGCGCTAATTAATTATGTCAGACGCAAACACAGAGTCAAGGGTAAATACGATCTGTCGTAGAGTAAAAGTTACTTAAATGTATTCAAACTAAATATTTGTTTTATAAACTACAGCCTTAACTAATTCATTTCGGGTCAGGTTAGCAGGAAAACCGTTGGCTTGCCTTAGATTTCTCGGGAGAGAGTCAAAGCTCGTTCTGCTTTTGGATGTTACTTTAGTAAGTCTCTTTGTGTACATGCGTATTATGTATTTACACTATTTGCTTTAGAAAACCCTCTGGATCGTGGGATCTTTTAAAATTTGTGAAAAAAGCGCGAAAAGTCTTTCGCCCGTGCGAGAATCGAACCCACGTCTCCGAGATGCGCGCAGACGCTTTAACCACTAAGCTAAACGGCTGATTGCCACACCAACGATAGTCTCAACTAATTTTATCTACACTGTTTTTGCCCATTTCAAGCAATTCTTGCTCATCCATTTGTTATATCCTTTTCAGAATACGTATAGTTTGTATGCTGTTAAGAGAGCACGAAAAGTCTTTCACCACCGTGGGATTTGAACCTACGTCTTCTGGTTTTGAGCCCAGACGCTTTACCAACTAAGTGGCCTCAAACTAAAATCTATTGATATCTATCTACGTTCCTTCTATTGCTTTTTTTAGCAATGTTTGGAGCAGTGTTGCCAACTACTAAAAATGACCCTAAAATCAAGATGAATTAACCCTAAATGCATTTAGGCGATTTTTACGTTTTGTTAATATAAATAAAATACCGCTTAGTTTTAATTACATTTTCTTACAAATAGTTGAAATAATTAACAAAACTACTCTTGAAATTTTAGGTTGGAACGGAGTGCCACGCAGCAGCCTCGGCTGTTGCACGAATGGGCACGCCCGTCCTGGTAAGTACCACGACCTCACAGAAAACCGGCGTAAAGTGGAAGTATATTACTTGGGCTTTTCGTCTGGTCAGTGAGGTAGCCGGAGCCCAATATTCAAAAGGTTGTTAACGCATCTGCAAACCCTTGGATGTAGCAGATGTACATGGGCACATGTATATTCACTTAACATCAGGTGATCCACCTGCTCGCTTGGCAACTTTTCACATAAAAAAAAAATATTGGGATTCATTTTTATTTTTTTTTGCGTTTCTGCACTCAAGATCCTATCTTAAAATAAATACTTAAAATTTGGATTTTATGGATACAAAGTGTACAAATAGCTTTTTAGGTTTAATATTTATTTTTATTGCTAGCCCCTGCACTTAAGATGGGTGTCTCCTGGACGTGTAGCAAGTTCGAGCACCAAAAGTTTATTATTCATCTATGTTTAAAAATACACATTTTAAGTAGAAACGGTTCAAATTTTCTAAGGAATTATCAAAGTTTTTACTGAAAATGATATTTCTCTTTTATAAAATAACAATTTCACAATTGCGGTTCTTTTTATAAATACATACTTCCTGTATATAGTTGTAAAAAGTATCAAGTATAACATTGATAGTATTGCAGTGTATCGTAATTCGAGTTAAAATAAAATTCGTAGAGCCGTTGCAGAACTAAACTTACATTAAAGTTAAAGGTGCACTGAATTCGCAATAATATATCATGTTCGCTCAAAGTGTCGGGTGAACACGATATAGAGTTCCTATGTATCAAAGAGTTGACGTGGCGCCGGAAGCACGCTCTCGCCTCACATCTAAAGCCAACTTCCTATTTACGGAGCTACGCGGAAATGTTAACCTCAATCGAATGCTGATTTATTGAAAGTCACCTGTAAAATAACTGCTGGATTCCATTATAAACACGGGAACAACACTAGAATTACTTCTGTAAAAATGTTGTTAAATAAATATTGTAAAGTTTAATAAATCGTCTTATATGAGAGATGGTTTTAAAAACTAATTCCCTTTTGTTAAACACGTGCAATGAAACTTACCTGTAAGGACTTGCCCGCTCTTGCAACAGCGAAGAATATTGCGTGAACTTTAAACGTAACTGTCACCGATGACAAGACACGATTCATTTGAAAATGTGGACGTTTAAGAATCCGTTGGAAGTAAAATACCTAGTCAAACTTTCACTTTGGTCGAAAGGGTTTTTAAAAAATAAAAATTAAAATACGTGTTGCCGATTTGGAGGCAGAATATAATGTGTCGAACATTTAAATGCATTTTTCAATCATCTCTCTCACAAACAACTCTTAGAAACGCATCCTTATCTATAATTCTATGAACTGCCCGGTGGCCATGCAAAGTCAGCGAAACAGTTCTTTACTAATCTAAGACAGAGGGCTGGGGTGGATGCATAACTCCTCCCTCCCCAAGAGCGAAATTATCGGGTTGTTCGTTTTTAATAACCTTCCGATGATTTCGCCTAAATGTAGAAATCTTATTTCTTAACACATAAAATAAGAATAATAAAATACAGGTAAAAACTAGAAATAAAGTAATATAAACTAATACTACACTGATGTTAGAGTCCATTTTCTCAAACTTTTTCGTTCACTATTTCACTTTGTCTCAATACATTAGCCATATGTTTCACTTCATCCAGGTTAACTCCCTGCATATTAAGTACACGTGCACCGGATAGCGTCGCATCTGTAGTAGTCACGGGCAGCTGCGGTAAGTTTACAATTGGGATTGATTTCACAGGTTCATTTTCAGTGAGTGTAGAGTGATGATGAATTTTGATTCCTTGGATCTCAACATCACAAGGCTCATTGATATTCATGATGTAAGTTCCGAAGATAGGATGTTTTGCTAATTTCATCGCTGCAGGTTTTTGTA